>JAMXBD010001795.1:0-290396 GCA_024138025.1 Combretum micranthum | reverse complement strand
CCCCCCTACACACACACCCATTCTCTCTCATATTTTTTTATTTTTCTTTAATTAAATCACTCAAAATTCACTCCCCATTTTCTTATAAATACCCCCTCTCCTCTTTCACTTCATTAATGTACACAAATTCATACCAAAACTCTCCAAAATTTTCACCTCAAAACTCTTCCAAATACTCTCCCAAATACTCTCAAACCCCATTCTACATACACAAAAATCATCACACATATTTCCTCTTTAGGTAATTCTTCCTTCCACACTTCTTTCTACCATGTCATGTAACTTTACTTGACATGGTGTGAGTTTCCTAACTTGTTGTTATGGAAACTACACCATGTTCATGTATTGTACTTGTTCATGAAAATCTATTTCTCTAATTTTTATGTTTGATTATATTTTGCACATATTATTGTTGATCTTATGTTAATCTCTTATATATTTAACTAACTATAATTATGTACTTATATATAATCTTTAGAGCATATAAGCTCATTGTTGTTTATTTACTTCCAAGTTATGCAATTTGTTTATTTATTTCATATTGTTTTAAGACTAGTATCTAGTCTTAGACTTGTCCCCATCAAGTCAAAACAATCTTTTCTTTCTTTTCTTTATTTCTTTTGGACTAGTCTATTTTTAGTCACAGGATACCTTGATGAAACTAAGGTTCCCAATGCTTGAAATTTCCATTAACTTGCTTATTTCACTACTTATTATGTCTTTCTTATGTTTTCATAATTTCATGATTTCATATTCATGATTATGCATGAACATATTGATTTTTGTCTCAACAAGATAAAGAAAGAAAGGTTTTCTTAAATAGAAGTTCTTTTCCAAAATAAATGTTGTCTTGAAGGAAATGATTTTTCATAAAAACTTATGAATCTATCTTAACAAATCTTTTCTAAAAATCTAGAGGAGTTCATCATAAATTTTAGTAACCAAAGAACATAGGAATTTTTAGACAATATATACATATATTTTACAAAGTCATCAAATGGAAAAAGTATTCTTTAAAAATTAAAATTTCAAATTCTTGTTTAACAAAAGTTTTACTAAACTTCATTTTTCAACCAATACTTTGGAATATAAAGGAATAAACTAGTTTGACAAAACACCAAGAAAATTTCTTTCATGAGAATAGAATGATCTTAAGGAATAAAATTAATAACTTAGGAAATCATTTTTTGAAATAAGCTTTAGGAAAGGTTAAGAAAGTATAAAGTTTGAAAGATTTTAACTACTTTCAAAAAGTATTATCCTCCTAATACCTAAAAAATTAAGAAACTTAGAAAAGCAAAAATCATTCTTTTGAAATTTAAAAGACTAAGGAAATGACATTAAGAAGGAAAAATATTCATTCAAAATGACTTAAGAAATTTTCTAATAAGCTAAGTAGAAATTTTCAAAAGTTTTGCTTTTCCAAATCTTTAGAAGACTTTGCTTTTACAAAAATTCATGGTTGAGACAACTTCATTAAATTCATGCATTTGATATGAGTCAATATATATATATATACACACACACATTTTAAAAGTCTTTCCAACCATTATAGTATCTATATTTTTGGTACAACTATTTGTAGATAAAAAAAAAAGTTTACAAAATTAAGTTTTGCAAACAAGAAAATTCGTGATGAATCTGATCGCCATTGTTTCGGAGCTCAAATGATTTAGTTTGGTGAAAATAGTTTTAGAAATAGATAGATATTTCAAATAGGTAGAAAACGGTATATTATATGCGCAATTTCGAGTTAAAATGACCAAGTTATTGCCGTTTTATGTTGGAATTGTCTTCTATACGAATTTTGATGATCTTACGACATAGTTTTGATAAGTATAATAGAATCAACAAGAAACACTCATTATGAGTATTCTTCTTGATTAGGTGATCCCGAGTAGGAGTATTCATACCCGAAGGATTACTGTCATGCCCCATAAGGGTATCCTAAACGTAACAGTCCGCCACATGCCATATAAGACCCTCGAATTACTATCCGAGTCTTTCGAGAGTCTTGTATAGATGTAAGGCGTCCCTTTACGACAATAGATTACTTTATTCAATGGAGTTAAGAAGTTTAATGAGGCATTCAATAGCATTAGATAATAAATCAAAACGCATATATAAAAATTACAAAGTCTAAGGGGCATTCCCCTGCAAAAGAATATTAAAGATCCATTACAATCATCCAGAGTCTTTTGGTTTCCTGTGGAAGCCTAAACAAAATTGGATACAACTTCTATAGAAAACGCCTAGCTCCTGTACCTGAGCTGTAGCTTGCCTTGGCCTAAGCCAAATAAACTCATGCTGCAACAAATAAAAACTATAGGGGCGTAAGCTATACTAGCTTAGTGAGTGAAAACTTCCATATTACAATTGAAACATATCATTCAAGCAAGTGATTAATCAGACAAATGGTATGCATCAAACACGTGAATTCAACAAACATATGACCAGCCGGAAATCATATGTGGATGGACTTGCACCCTCCATCCTGGGTTAGCAGATTAACGAATCCTGCGGTACGACGCCATTTAGGTTCACGGTCAACCAACTCATATATTTGTTTTATGGATCACGATTAACCAACTCATATTTGTTTTATGGATCACGATTAACCAACAAATGCTAATGCTCCATCCCCATTGTGTTATGAATGAGTTCAAGTTCATCTTTAATTTCAAATAATCAATTATACCAATTCATTTAGGTGATCAAACAATATTCGTAGAAAATCAATCCTAGCTCATCTACACAAGCAATGATTTATCACTCGGCCTCGATATTCTTTAAATTCAACTTTACATAACAACAGCAGACAAATATAATTCCCATTCAACCCCATCATGCATATTCATTTTATCTTTACTAAGTAACTAGTGCAGCTATCATTACAATCACAAGCAATAATTAAAATTGGAAGTGATGCTCACTCGGCCATGGTACGCCGATCTTTTAATAGTAGTAATCGGGTGGTAGGGATTCGTCGGTCTCAAGATCACCTACCAAAGAAGAATACCCTAATGATTACTTCATCACTTAACTAATCCAAACTATGTGTCAAAACTAATAAAAATCGTGATTCTCGCTATTTGTGGAAGTTTCAACTTAAAACGGCCATAACTTGGTCATTTTAACTTGGAATTTCGCATATTTTATATCGATTTCTATCTACTTCGAAAGATCTACCTAATTTAATATTATTTCCAAGTTTTGAAAACATTTAGGTCACGGAACAAAGGGATCAGATCTGATCAATAACCATTCCCATTTCCGAAAAATAGTTTTTGCACTTGTTTGAAATGTATCTAGTTGATGATTCAAGTATATATGAAGTATGAATGATTTCCTATCATGAATGACACGTGATGAGTTCAATGTATGCATGATCTTGATGATTTTTGGTAAAAGAAACTTTCAAACTCCTTAATTTTGCAAGACTCCAACAATAACTACTTCTTGAAAGTCCACTTTTCTAATTTTGACACTACACTAGTGTTTTGGATTTTATTCTTAGGAATTTCTAGCTATCTTAATTAAAAATGAGTCTTCATCACCTATACTACCCAAGACCTTCATTTCTACATAAAAATTTACATTTTACACTTTGCAAATATGTTTTTAAATAGGCTTTACTCAAAAATCCGAATTTTTGAAAATTCATTTTTTTGAATGATTCCTTTGGGAAAACTTGTGTAATGTATTGAAATTCAAAACTTTACTATATCCACTACTTAATGACTTCATTTAACACATAAAACATTCATTTTGAGTTTGAATAATAGGTGTTTACATAGGCATCATCCAAAGTTACGAATTTTACAAGTTGACTACTAACTCAAAATTTTCCATCTTGATTCTACTCCTTGTTTTACACATTACTCTCATCCAAACTCATTTCAACTTATAAAAATCATTACTTAATGATATCTATTACTTATACCCTCCATTTTTCATATAAAACATGAGTTTCAAAGTTGTTACAAGGGTTTTTAAAATAGGGTTTGGAAGTCATACGAATTTTCTTTTGAACATTTCTAACAAAAACCTTTTCTTTTCAAGTTCCTTGTCTTATCCACATAAAGATCTACCAACTATCACATTTATATATACAAGACTAAATCTTTATGAGCATTAATGCATCAAAAGACAAAATATCTATATGAACATGAATGTCAAGTATAATATGAGTGTCTAAGTGCTAGATCTACTACTTATAGTGCATGAAAAGGAGTTTAAGAGTATAAACATACATTTTTCATGCAAGATCTCTACTTTTATATGCATGAACATGATAATATTTCAACAAAAGCTTATCAAACACAAGATCTACTCTTGTAATGGCTTGATATTCATGTATTAGCATTTTCTTATCCTTAGCACTTGCTCATGGGGATTTAAAATGAAAACACACATGAATAATCTTGCCATTACAAGATTAAGTAGTAATAAGGCTCAAGAATCATCACCTAAAGAAGGATTTGATGAAGAAATGAAAAGAAATGAAGTGTGTGATGTGTGGGGGTTGGGGTTCACGGCAAAGAGAAAAGAAAAGAAGGATTTTGCTTTGTTAAAAATTTTGAAAGAGTAGAAATGACGAGAGAGTGTGTAAATGAGTATATATATTAAGTAAATTAGGGTTTGTTTATTATAAAAAGAAGAAAATAAACAATTTGAGGGGGGAAAATAGGGGGGTGCGCCAGCCATCAAGTGAGAGAGAGAGGGAGTGATTTAATTTTATTTGAAATTGTAATTTATGTAATAAAATGTATTAAATGTAATAATTTAGTAAGAAACAAAAATTTCTTGGAAAAGAAAATATAATGAGTAGTTGTAAGGATGTAAGACTAGGACATGGGTAGTGTGTATTGTAGGTTGTACTTGTGAATAGTGGTAAATAGTAAGTAAGACATTTACTTCACCGGTAGTAAAGAAAATACCGGAAAAAGGCTATAACTATAATTTTTATAGCCCGAAAAATTATAAAACTTATATTTTTTTTAAATCCTTATAAAATTTCGGTTCTAAAGAGTATTCCGGAATATTTTTCTGAGTTTCTAGTCTTAGGGCTCGCTTTTCCGTAATGGGGCTCGGGAAGGCCGGAATAAAAAATTTTCCGAAATTAAAACTTTCTATGGTTTGAAATATACTTTAAAACAATATTTCACGTTAAATTATTTTATAAGATTTCTTTTGATATGAAACCGAAGGAAAGCCGGATATAGGGTTTCTAAGTTTCTCTCATAAGACTTGAACTAATCCAATTTAGAGTTTTGCTTTCCAGTTCCTGAAGTTTACTTGACTACTGGGAAAACCCGGGTTTACAATTACTTTGATTAGTGATTGACCAATCAACTCATCCATAAGAGAGGAGTATCAACATGGCTGAGTGAGTCTACTCCCCTTATTTTTCATGCTTATGTTTGTGCTTGTAAATTTAGTTGCATTAGACTTAAAGAAAGATAAAATTGAAGATGTATGATAACGTGATTGAAAGAATATTAAGTATATCAAAGCATGAAATGCTTGTAATAAATTGTATGCTTGTAATAAAGTGTATGCTTATTATCACATTGAAGTGTTTGAAATTGGTTGATCACTTGTAAGAAATTAAAATATAAAGGCTAGGTTTTAAATAAACTTGATGCATGCACTTTATATGTTGAGTCACATTGCATTCGCTATTATACAATTAGTGGGACAAGTGTATGATAGTGGTGGTAGGCATAACCGGTATATTATGTATGTGGCAAGTAACAGCCGGTAACAACTACATAAATTGATGGCTAGTAGGAGTTGGTGATAACTACATATTTTTTATGCCGTATAAGAGCCGATAAGATCTATAAAAATGGTATGTAAAAGAATTAGTGGCCGTAATAGGCTAGAATACCTAACCCCGAATGAATGGCATAATTCATTCAACATATGATTCCTGAAAAATCATATGTCTTGATGCTCACGTGCTTGTCGCACCCATTTGCTTGTTTAATAAACTTGGTTGATATTTTATTTCAAGTATGAATTTTGGGATTAAACTCACTAATCCCGTAAGCTTACACCCTTATAGATATTTTGATCCTTGGAATTTAGCGGGGGTATGCCCCTAAGAATCATGTAATAGACCTTTAATTGTTAATATTATGAACTAGTTTATTTCTAGATTCTTGTGTGTTCATTTTTACTTGCTTAGACCACACTTTCCAAAAGCGTCTCCTATTAACGTGCTAGACGCCTTACATGTAATACCGAGACTTTTGCATGACTAAGATAGTTATTCCTGAGTCCTGATATTATATGTGGCGGGCCACCACATTTAGGATACCTTTAAGGGCGTGACAATTTTTACTTCAAATCTGATTAAAAACACTTTGATTCTTCTTCTTTTGATTCAAGGAGTTGAAAAACAACAATTTAACATTAAAAGGACTAGATCATAGGAATTTAACTAAAAAATTATCAAAATAAGCTTAAATTCCTATGAAAAGAATAGAATAAAATTAACTTATCACATCCCCACATGCTTCTCCTGCTGTTGATGCCAGTAGCAGTAGTAGTCTTACTCCTCTTCCTCTTTTAGGCTTGAAAGATGAACATCAAGCATGATTCAAGGAATTGACTGTTAAAAAAGTTCCTAAGCTCAATGTTAAATTTGATTGGGAAGTTTTGGGCAAATATGGTCTGGTTTATGTTATGAATCGTTTCCTAGCTAACAATGCATGGAAACAATTCTTCTCTCTCGAGGAGCATGCCTATATTGTCACCACTCTTGCTTTCCTAGAATCATTCTCAACACACCACAACGTTATATCCACTAGGTTGAGCAATTCTACATGTTTTTTTGCTTTGGCAAGTACTATAAGCTAAGCATGAGAGAGTTTATTTGACATATGGGACTTTACTCGAATGTCTAATTGGATATCCCTAAATTTGCTCATTTGCCATTGTAACTAAGGAAGGTTTAGCAATATGATATCAACTAAGAAGCCATTCAAAGCTTCTAGGACAAAAGGCTCCACTTTTAAGCTGCCAAGTCACAAGGTACGTCACTATATCATGGTGCAATCAATGCACTTAAGATAAAAGAATAGAGGCATAGTTAAAAACGACAATATCACCCCCATTGTACAATATGATCAGAGACTGCAGGATGAATGCAGGTGTATTCTTAACATAAGGGATAAGATACTAAGCTTCAGATCTGGGTATGGGTATTTATCATCACTAAGATCCTTAAGACTATGAACATCTAGCCCATCAAAAACCAACCTATAGACACTATTTGTCCCTCTAAGAAACATACTTAGAGTTTCTAACCCCAACATTGATGAAAAGATCGTAGGATAGTAAGTAGTTCAAAGCTTCCCACTTTTAGTTACTTAGCAGCTAATTTCACCCGGTGGGAGAGTTAGATATGAAAGATCAAGGAGCAACACGAGCAAGAAATGACTAAGCTTCAACATGAACATAAGAGAGAGTTGTCAGACATTAAGGTTGCTTTAAAACACCTCATTGATCTTGTTACAAAAGGTTTTAGAGCAGTCGCTATGATCATGAGATTCCACTCCTTTCTTTTTTACGTTTAAACCCAACAAAGGATGTTAGGGATGGTAGTGCTCCCCCTGCTCCAGCACCCTAGCTTATATCTCAAGCATTAGCTCCTCCACCATTAGCTCACCAATTTCAGCAACCATAAGCATCAGTCCCTCAAACCTTCAGGTACCCACGGCCTTCACAACAGTGCTATTAAAGGAAATCCTAAGCATGCGCTTTTCCTTCTCTAAGACAGCTACAATATCAACATCAACTATCTCCAACACCAACACAAGCTCTAGCATCAATGAAACCAGCACCAATACCACCTACTGCCACTTTACTAGCTAAGACCACTACCAAAGCTCCTACTATCGCTGAAAGCAAATGTAGGTCGGGTAGTACTGATGAAGATGGTAATACTAATGACAGCAACAGTGATTATTCTGATAGTGGAGATAATGAAAAGGGAAAGGATGGAAGTGATGATGACTCCACTGAGCCAAAGTCTTGATTTCATGATTTTTGGGTCATGTCTATTTTGTTTTTCATTTTTCTTAAAACTAAAACCCTATGCTATGGTTTGGAATATTCTTTTAGGGCTACTTGTAGCTACCTTTGTTACTATTGATGACTTTTGCTAACTAATCTAACTTTGACTTTAACAATTTGTCTCAATCTTGACATGTTCTGAACAATGCTTTAATGGCACAAAACCACTCTATAAACCCCGAATTTTTCGTAACTCTTAGGAAATAATCCTAGAATTAAAATACCAAATCGAAACCCTAAAAGCTAACCTAAGTTAAAACCAAACCTTAAACAATATCGAATACAAAATTTCATGGCTTTAAGAAAAAGAGAATCTTCAAAAACAAAAAAATAAAAATAAAAATTCAATAATCGATCGACTCAAAAATCGAACATGAGATAATTCATTTATTTGATCCCTAACACATAAATTGAAATGGAATATCCAAATAATATTCAATAACAAAATTAAAAACCTTAAGCCTATCAGTTAATTTAGAAATCAAAAATCTAAATTTGTACCGAAAGTTAAATTGAGTCATCACACAACCCTAGACTCAAATAAATAATCCTAGTAACTGAAAAATATTAAATAAATCATAAAGACAAAGTAAAACATAAATTTTGAATAAAAAATATAACATGTCCAAAAACCCAAAATTTTATGATCTTACGAATAAATCAAAAAGCTAGAAGTCAAATCATAACCCTAAAAGTCAACAAAGTCTACAACAAACCTAGTGTTTAGATCTGACAATCCCACGCTCTTAAACCTTAACAACGGAATCAAGATAATTATGGATAATAGTTCGTAATAATATAAAAAAAAGCTTAAAAATATCAGATTCTCTAATTTTTAGGGTATTTTGGATCCAAACGGGATCAGTTTTCAAAAACCGTGCCTTGGTACACCGGACGGTAAAAATATTCTGATAAGACCGTTAGACTCGTAATAATTTAAGGAATCCAAAAATATTAGTTTCATAATTTTTTAGTATCTAAAAATATCTGATATAGCTCATTTACGCATATTTTTATTACTAACGATAATTTATTAGCTTATTTACTATTCATTGTCATATTTTATACTATTCATCTATCTCTACTTTTTGTATTACCTATTCTTACAACCTACATATATATTTCTTATAATTTTCTTTTCCATGAAAATTCTACACCACAAATTACTAAACTTCTCTTACACTTTTCTTCTAAAATTATTTTTTAATTACTCTTCTTCTTCATGCCATCAATTTCTTTTCTTTTTCATTATTTAATTAAATCTTAATTTCTCTCCATCTTCAACTATAAATACCCCATTTTCCCTCCACTTCTTTTTCACATTCACTTTTACATAACAAAACTCTACCAAAATCTCTTCAAAAAATTTCTCTCTACCAAAAATCGTCTCCAAACAATTCTTTTCAACTTTCTTTCCTCTACACAAAAACCATCTTCCACATATTACTACCTATATATTCTTACAACCATCACCTTCTTTCCTCAACACATACACAACTTTAGGTAAAGATTTTCCACAAATTATTTACCCATGTCATGTAACTTAGCATGATTATGGTGTTGTTTCTTGAAACTCATATGAGTTTTAAAAGCAATAACATGTTCATGTTTTGTTCTTGCATATTCCAAGAATTCCAATTTTATTATTTTGTTATTATGATATTATATTGTTATTACTATGCTTCTAACTTAATCTTTTATATATATATATATATATATATTATTATCTATATGTGTATATATATTTATTTCTTAGAGCCTAAATGCTCACTACCTCTTACTAACTTGCTTTTATTATTATTCTTAATGCTCTTATTATTGCTTTCATTATTGCTTTTCTTTTCTTTCTTTTACTTTTTGGGACAAGTCTATTCTTAGTCCTGAGATACCTTGATGAAGCTAAGGCTTTCAATACTTGACTGGGAAGCCTTGATGAAGCTAAGGCTCCCAATACATGATCGGGTTACCTTGATGAAGCTAAGGTTCCCAATGCTTGATTGTATTATTTCGCTCATTTTTGCTTCTTATATTATTATGTGATATTTTCATCTTTTCCATACTACATAATCATGTGCATGCATCATTATAATGATATTGTCTCAACAAATTTAAAATGGAAATTCTCTTTAATAAGGGAAAATGGAACCAAACTCTTTTATTATCTAACTTTGAACTTAAACAAAGATTTTATTATCAAAACATGGAAAAAGTACTTTTATAAAATTCTTTTAAAAAATTTAGACAAACCCATCATAAATTCCCTTCAATAATAATAAAAGATGATTTTACCAAAGAAATTAACTAGAAAAATAAACACTCTCTTTTTATGATGAGTAACATAAAGTTTATTAAAACTTAGTGTTAATAACTCTTTAATATTCAAATTTTTTATAAAAAATTAATTATAGAATTTCTTTTCTAACTCTATAATAAAATCAAGAATAGATTAGTTTTCAAAATTAAGATAAAATCAACTTGTTAAATTATAAACCCACTTAGAAAAATAAAGGTTGCCAAGAATGTAAATGATAAACCCATTTTTAAAGAAATAAAATGTAAACATAGTAAATTCAAAAAACAATAGGTATTATCAACAACTTAAGAACATGTTAAAAAAATGATTTCTTTCTAAGTAAAATAGATAAAGAAGTTAAAGGACCAAGTTTTAGAAATAAAATTTATTTATTTAATTTTTTTTAGAAGTTAGAAAGTGAAAATATAAGAGGAAGAAGACTTATTTATCAAAACCATTTTTTTAAAAGAAATATGTATACAACCCAAATTAATATAGGTTATCAACAACTTTTGGAAACTTCAATTTTATCACTAGAAGTAAAATTCATACAAAACTAAAGTTAAGGGAAATTTTATTTATTTTAGAAAAGAAATTGGAAAAAAAATAAGAATATATTTATTTGTAATAGCTCAAGAATTTATAAGGTTCATTCAAAACACTTAGAAAAGAAATTGTAAAGATTCAAGTTTTCAACACCATAAGACAAATGGTTTTACGAAAAAAATCATTGAGACAATACCATTGAATCATGCATACAATATGATTCTATATATAGGTATTTAAAGGGTTTTTCAATCATATAAATATCTATTCTTTGGCTAAAGAATTTTTGGGATAAAGAAAAGTTTGAAAATTGTATTTCAAGGGTTGGGATTTTCGTGGAGATTCTATACCGACCTTTTTCGTGAACCAAATGACTTTGTTATGACAAAAATAACCTTAGAAATAGATAGATCTTTTCGAGTAGGTAGAAAAAAGTATATAATATGCAAAATTCCGAGTTAAAATAAGCAAATTATAGCCATTTTAAATTGGGATTTCCCTTTATACGATTTTTTACGAACATCGAAAAATAAAATTAGAAAATTTGAGTAAAACTTCCGTGAAATCTCATCCCAGGTTTTTCTTTTGTCTAGGCGACGAAGAATATGGGATTTTCCTTCCAAAGGACTACTACGACAAAGAAGATTGAGAAATGGATGAGTGAGTTTTTCCTTTACGTATTTTGTATTCGCACATGTACTTATAGAATAGAGTACTAGATGTTAGAAAAAGATAAAATTGATATGCATGCGGGTTATCATGGGAGTTATGTATGTGAATTGTTATGTGTGATCAATGAACGATAAGTATATCGAAACTCGATTTGTTGATTGTTATAATTGCCTCTATGTATATTGCTATGTGTGCAAACATTGATTGATCGCCTTAAATGTATTAATGATAGATCAGAAATTCCTTATAATAAAATTGCTCATGCATATCACTTAAAATATCATCTCGCATTTTGCTACTACCCCTTAGCGTGGGACCGGAAAGGTAAGCTGCCTAGCTACATCTTAAGGATTTAGGACGTTCGGGAATATGACCTCATGGTGTAGCAAACCGGATCGATCGTTTTGGGTAAGGAAAGCCCAGGGACTAATAGTACTATTCATTAGAACCCCAAGATGTGCGAAAACTTTCCAGGAGGTCTATTGGGGCTCAATTCAAATCATTCCCTAACCACTGATCGAGGGATAAATCCATCCTACATACGAAACCGGATAATCGTATGTATTGTTTGATCATATGGTTGTTGCATTTCATATGCTTGCTTAAAGCGCTTGTTTTATTGCTTTGTTATGAGTACATTTTGAGTAAGGAATATCTCACAAAGCTAGTTATGCTTATTCCCCAATAGATTTCTGATGTTGCAAGATTATTGTTTTTGTGCCGAGACCACCATGACCGTCTGGGTAGAACTTATTTTTTTTTTATGGGAGCTTTTGGAGAAATTCTATTTCGAAGACTTTAGATTAGCTTTCCTTTAAAAATCTTCTAGTTTAGTTATTCAATTTATGAAGACTATGTTATTATGAAGGTTTATTAGGGGAATGCCCCGAAAAAGCTATAAGACCTTATATTTTTATGAATCATAATAGTATTGCTTTGATTGTTCCACTATCATTATCTTAAAATGCATAACTCCACCGGCCTCCCTTTGTTGTGAACGTATGCCTTATACCAGTATGAAAGCTTCCGAGTGACTAAGTAGTCATTCTCAAGTTTTAATATTGTGTACGGCGGACTGTCACGTTTATGGTACCCATTAGGGCGTGACACACTCAACATGAACTTTGTCTCTAAGTCAAGCCGAGTGCATTCACCCTTAAACAGGGCAGTTCTACCTCCTAACTTTTCTTCCTAATGTTCATTGAATGCTTACACAATTTTCCCATGATCTTTCTTATTAAGACTTTGAGGATAATGTCTATCTTTAAGTGTAGGGAATGAATTATTAAAGGAAAGAAAAGTAATGAATAGAGTAAATGAGCCAAATTGTCAAAATTGTCCCCATTTAAGCAAGTGTTTTTCTTTTTTCTTTAAAAAAAAACAACTTTGAGATGGTATTAGTACTTATTTTGAATTCCTTACACCTTTTGAATATGTTTTTAGCTAAATGATTGTAGTCTTAGTGTTGAGCTTTGATCTCTTGCGTTTGGATTTTAGTTACCTTGTTAAAGTTACTTGGTTAAATCTAGGGAATTAACATTACTTGTTATTTAACCTAAGAATCTAGAATTGGATGACTTAAGGTCCTTAATGAAAGCTATTAGGTTAAGTTTTAGGTTTAATGGCCAGTATACTCTTCAATTTAGTTGCTTTAAGACTTTGCAATCCTTTGTGAAGGTTTAAATGAGACTTGTAACTTGATGATTTTTCACTTATACTGATATATATATATATATATATAAAACCAACAAATAAATATAAAGACTTAAGTTGGTAGGGCAGGCTTTGATCTCTCAAAAGATCAAATGTTTGACCTTGTTGCCAATTAAATACAACCACTAAAAATTTAGTTAGTATAAGCAAGCCTCAGTCCCGCAGAAGAGTGGTGTCTGACTCAACTACTAATTGATAAAGAAAACAGAAAAAATGTGCGTTAAAGTCAATTGATAAGGGCAGGTCTTGTTGTTAGAAGAGCATGATTCATTCCCTAGTGTCTATTCACCATCTAAAAACAAAAAGAAGAAGAGAGTCACAAATACATTAAATAAATATGCCTTAACTTTAGAGTATGATGCTTAGAGAAGTAATTGAAGAAGTTTATACATTTATGTGCAAGGGGATGAAGTTTACTGAGTTTCTTTTACTTTGTTCGATATTTTGGCTAATTTTTACTTTAGAAATTGGTTTAAATGTTGAGGGTAAAGGTTAATTTACCTGGTTTAGTACATATTATAGTAAGATTAAGTGAAGTAAGATGCATGATGATCCTTGAAGTTGCTTAATGAGTTGAAAAGGATGAGTAAGGTGGTGAAATGTTGAACTTGATGTTGAATGTTGAGGTATCATTAAGAATCTGTTTTTTCTAAGCTTTGAGCTTTGAATTTTTTTTTTTTTTTTTTGTATTGTTCTCTTATCAAGTATTTGCTTGAGGAAAACCAAAGTTTAGGTGTGGGGAAGTTTGATAGGATTATATTGCTTTATTCATTCAAGGATTATTTTATCTCAATTTTCATCTATTTTCATTAATAATCCTAAAAACTAGCACTTAAGTATTGTTATTTGTTGATCTCAGGAAATGAAGCTCATTTGGATAATTATCATAATTGACGAAGAAATTGTACAAGGATGAACAAAAATTCACAAAGTAAGGAGAAAAAGGCATAAATGCAGTCATGCCTTAGCCTACATGAAGAAATTTGTTTACAATTGATCACACAAGCCAAAGCAAAGTGCATGCAAGAAGATTGTGAATACAGGGATGTCGTAGTCTTAGCTGCGACTATACGATCAGATGCACCTACATCTAATGTAAATTGTTCCAGGTTTTGACATCGTCAATAGCACGAACACGTGATGCTAAAGGTTACATCTACAGTTGAGTACATGGTCTTGCATGCAAGCACACCTAAACTGAGAGCTTAATCACAGTTTAGAACATTGCCCTTGGTACGCTACCTATAAAAGAAGTTATATTTGAAATTTGGAGACACGGCTCAAGGTTGTGTAGCTGAGGGTTTCATGCTTGCCTAACATGGATTTTGTTATTTTTAGATCTTTTTGCCACGTTAGCATCCTTTATACTATAAATAGACCTTTTTATGCAAAAGCCTACAAGAGAAAGTACACTTTAGTTAGGAATATATAGGAATTAGAGAATTTAACAGATCATATACAATTTATCTTAGATTTACTACTAAGCTTTAAGATTTTTTAGAGGAAATTCAAGGAGATTGTTCATTGGCCTTCACCAATTCCAAATTACAAAGGATCTCAGTCTAACAAGCCTTACTCTTATCACGATTCCCTTTTATTTTTCTAAATTGTTGATTACATCGTTACAGTTATGGAGGAATAATTATTTAGCTTAGATCTTGTGGATCCTTAAGTCTAATTTATGTAACCCTATTGTGATTCAAATGAAGCAATATTGATTTCTTAAATTCAATAGCTTGAGCTTAATAGATCTTAATTTGTATAGCAAGATATGGATTCATGTATGCTTTCATTAAGATTGATTAAGAAATCATTTTAATGAGTAGATCTAGGCTATTGATGAGGGTTGGTCATAGTTTTAGAAATAGAGTTGTGAAATCCTTTTGCTATTGATAAATTAATCTAATAAATTCTAGTACTTAATGCAATTCTAAGTTACTATTGTTTTAGGAAGAGATTCCAATTGATAAACTTAGGATTAGAGGTTAATGATCTTGAGAAAGACATTAATATACCTTTAAGAATTCAGCAGTCCAAGAAATCAATACGAAATATATGAGGATTTATCAAGTTACATGATAAAGCCTAATGGTAAAACAAGATCGGAGTGTTTTGTGATTTGGATTAACATTTTATTGTTGATTGTGTTGAAAATCTTCTTAAGTTTAGCAGTAGTTTAGTTAATTATTATTTGTGGTAGCTGAAACTCTCTAAAATTTGAGGCTGATAATAAGAAAATAGCGAATAGAAATACTTGTTAAGTTCCTAGGGTAAAAAGATATCCATATTTAATTTGACGTTATGATGATAGGTACACTTGCCTTTTTATGTCGATTGTATTTTAATTTTGCTCATAGGTTTATAAATTTGTAGAACTCAGTCTGTTGAATTACTGTCTTGTGCTTAGTACATTGACCATTTTGATACCAAGATGATACTAATTAGAGAATCCACATGTTTAATGGATTTAGTAGTATAATACAATCTAGGGATTTGTAATGTATTTTTAGGTTTTTGTGATTTACATAAAACTAAAATAAAAAAGATATAAATGATCTATCATTGGATATGATGCACAAAAAAAAGAATCGAACTAGTTATTTCAATCAATCGATATGATGCATAATTAAAATAAATATCAAAGAATAATCTTAAAGAAAAAAACTCAATATTATTCAAAAGAGATAATTGATCACAATCAATGTAAAGGATATGAAGATGTTAAAAGATGGTTAGCTCCTGCCAACATAACCCTAGTGACCCTTATATACTCCCATAAGTCGGGTAAGGGTAATAACGGAACATAAAAGTCAAAACAAATAAAATTGAAAACTCAAAAATAAACTTTAGAAACAAAACATGAAGCTACGTTGCTACACATAGCCGAGCTTCAAGGGGTGTCCTTAATTCATCTCACAATCAGACCTTAAAACTAGCACACCATGGCCATGGGACCTTAGCCATGATCTTAAGTGTAGTTATGGGCTAGGTCGTGCTATCCTCTGTTTCTCCTTTCTTTGATAACAATGTGCTCACATTCTCAAATACGGTTGTATCTTCAAGTATGGCATTGGCACGGGCGTTGCTAGACCTTGCTTGCCTCTATAGCATCATTACTTGCTTAGTTGCAACCACTATCTTCACCATGGGCATGACAATCAATATTGATGAGTTTTCCTTCAATTTTACCTTTCTTCTACACTTAAACATACTATATCTTGTCTAATAAATGTGTATCATATAACACTAGAGATGCTCCATTTTACCTTCATTCAGTTCATCATGATGATCCTTTGAACTAAGTTCATCAATCCTCTAGCTCTAATTTGAGTTATCAGTCCAAATGAACCATGATTCCTATCATTGCTCCTTTCAACCTAGGCCTAAATAGCTTCTAGAAGTGTCGAGCATCCCTCTCACTTATGTCTCTTGCAAGAAGAGTAAAAAAGACAATTTAATAAGAAAGTAAATCAAAGAAAAAAATAGGTGAACTCATGCCAAGTGTACCTTAAGTAGCCATCCTCCATCACACGGGTCCTCGACCCCAAGTGCCTTCCAAAAACCATTCAAACAAAGAAGATGATAGCCAAAAAGTACCTTCAACATCCATTTCCCCTTCTTCAAAAAAATCCAGGGGATAAAGTATGAACCTAATCCAACAAGAATTTAATAATCTTCTTGGCATCAAGATGATTAACACTGAACAAACAACACCATTTTAAAAAACGTCTTTAACTCCTAGGCAGTTTCTCAATCGTTTAGCCTAAAGTTTAGCTAGCCATATGATCTAGGCAACTTTACTCAGCGAATTATCAATTGAGGTTCCTAATTAAGCTTTACGATGATGAACTTATCTTTTTAGCTCTTCATAGAAGATTTCATACTAATAAATTAAGTCATCTCCTTCCTTTGTTGCAAGCTAACCTACTTGTCCCCATAACATTTGATGGTAAAAAAATGCTGAACCAATTGAGGAGTGAGTCTCTGACATAATCCTATACAAATTGCCTTAAAAGCAACCAATAATCACTAAGAATTAGCATAAGTTGGCTAGGCTTCTAGTTAAGGTGTACCGCAACTCCTCTTGAAAACTAGTCAAAGGAAAATGAAACCTAAATACCAACACTTTGTATATACATAAAATTTGGTCACATACACCAAAGTGACCCAATCATTTTCTTAGGGATAGTAATAGTATATTTACTCGAAGTCCTCTTAAAATACTCCTTCTTTAACTCCTACAGATTTACTTAAGAAACGCTACTCCTCATGTGATTACGCCCCATCCTAGCATTAACTTGGTGAAAGGCAATTGAAAACATTGCCAACATCACCTTTCTTGATATCCTTGACGATAAATATCTCCCTACACACTCTCTATTGTGCTACAGATGCCTTCATTGCCGCACAAGAACCTAATGAAGTCAGCCACAAAAATCTTATATCAAGTAGCCATATTCCTAGCTTATCCTAAGCAATGGGATTTTAAGATTGAGGTTGTTGGGGGGCAGGTAGTTATCGTAGAAGTACCAATACTAGAAAACTTACTTAAGGTTCGAGAAGAACTACTACAGCTCTCACTAGCCTTTTTGCATCAATAATGTTAGAAGTAATTGATATGGAACATTCAAGCATCTTTGTCGAAGAAAAACTCTTTAAAATGCACAAAGAATTTACAAAAGGAATAGTAAGCCGAACGGATGATGGAATTTATAGGCTGCAATGGCCTCTCGAACAATGAGGTAATGATGAGAAAAACCTATTGTAATCCCTAAGTTTTTCCATAAGTTAAGTTTAGAGAATAAATGTAAAATCAATGTAGTTCCAATATAAAATTTGAATGAATGTTATAGTAATTAGATTTAAGTATAATAACATGTGTGAAATAAGATAAATGAGAATAGATATTCAAAATTTCATTTTACTCTTTTCAAAGCTGCCTATTAATTAATTTTTTTTTTAATTTCTTATTAGCTAAGTCATTGGAGGATTAAAATTGCAAGCAACTCAATTCAAGTTTTTTATCAATTATTTTACTTTTAAACTTCCTTAGAAAATTGGATTTCTAAAACTTAACCTTTAAATTATAAGGAATCTCAATATAGATTTTTATAAGAGAATTTCTATTTAACTAAAATTTATAAACTAATTTGATCAAACTTTGCAATAATTTCAATTTGTCGATTTTAATCAATTAATTTTGGAGAAAGCCTAATTTTTTATGACAATACAAGCCCAATTCTTTTTGCATGCACAATAAGTCCATATATCCACCTTATTACCATGCATATGCACTTGCACAATCACTTTTAATATGCCCCTAAAGTGAAGTGTATTTTATGCTCTTGTTGGTTCATGTTGCATTTAAGGTTGTTAGAGTCTTTGGTGTTAGATAAGTGAAGTTAGGTGATGAAATTGATGGTTTAAGGTGATGAAATTGATGGTTTAAGTTCTAAACAATGGAGTTACTAGACTTTTGTTGGTTGAATGGAGTTGATGCTTTGTATGGTTGATGTAGTGTATATATATTGGTGTAATACCAATTTGAAGTTATGGAAGAAACATTTAAGCCTTATATGGTAGTGTTGAAGTGTGTTTGATGAAGTTGAGATTAGAGGTGGGCAAGTGGGTTAAACGGGCCAACCCGGCCCGGCCCACTTTGGCCCGTTTAACCCACGGGCCAAAATTACCTAACCCTAACCCAACCCACTTTAGCCCGTGGGTTAAACGGGCCAGCCCACTTTTTGACCCTTTTAACCCACTTACATATTTTGTGAGTTAAATGAGCCAAGTTGACCCATTTAACTTATTTATACTAATTAAATAAGATATATATATAATAAAAAAGAGAGTTTTATAAGGTTATATATATTAATGATTAATTTCATTATTATTTTAATTACTTTTTATATAAAAATAAGTTTTCTAAAATAACTTATTAGATAATATATTTCATTTAAAACAATAATAATATATTTTATAAAATTTTATGGTGCATGTGCATCAATTTGTCATTCTTTGTTATAATTAACACATAAATTTAATCTCAAGTATAAAAAATCTCAAGAATAACCTTCATCAATACATATTTATCCTATAATTATTTATTTTATTTTTATAAAGTGGGTTGGTGGGTCAACCCACTTAACCCGCGGGCTAGCCCACTTTGGCCCGCGGGTTAAGTGGTTGGGTAAAATTAACCCACTTTTAAACGGGCTAAAAAAAGCTGGCCCTAACCCGCTTTTAAAGTGGGTTAAACGGCTGGCCCGCGGGCCATAGCCCATTTGTCCAGCTCTAGTTGAGATCATAACAAGTGCTTGAAAAGTGTAGATTTCGAAGTTGGGAAAAGTGATTTATCGATGAATGGATCATGGGCGTGAGATAACATTTAGCAGCGTCTGATGTGGTGTTTTTGGTCAGTCATGGACCTAACTTAAGCCTTAGTGGCCTATGGTCAAGTTGTTGAGTAAAATCTGATGTTGGTGTTTTGGATGATCACGGGCACATCACTAACCCTTAATAGTGTTTGATGTTGGTGTTTTGGATGATCACAGGCATGATCCATCCTTTAGTAGCATTTGGCCTTGATGTTTTATGAATCACAAGCGTGATTCAAACCTTGCTATCCTTTGACCTTGGTGTTTTCGAAAATCATAAGCGTGATGGAAGGATCCCCTACAACAATACTATTTCGTAATTTGATCATAACTTTTTCAACCAAACTCATATTGAAGTGATTTAAGATGCTACGTAAAGATTAGTGAGAGAGATACAAATTTTATGTTTTAAATTTTGAGAGATTCTAAAAGAATCTAGGGTTAAAATGCAATTGTTTTAGACTGTAATATATTCAAATAAAGTTAAATGCCCGTTTTACTAGTTAAGTGAATGTAGTTGAGCTTACAGCTCATTTACTTCTCTGAATGGAATAAGGGAGGAATGGAATTCAAATTGAAAGGGAATGTAATAGAGTTGTAATGGTTATTATAATATTCACTTGGTGTAAAAAGTAAAACAAGTAATTATTAGAGTAAAAAGTAAAATATCTATAATGCCCCTTGTATTTGTTAAAGAGAGAGAGGGTAATTGCATAGGTGTTATTTTCAAGATAAGAGTATTTATGACAAAGTTGAAAAATAGACCATTGAATGACAATTCATGGGTTAGAGACATGAATTGATATTAATTATTTTACATAATAGTAATTCATTATGAATTATCATTCCTTTCAAGTGAACACCTTAATTGTCACGCTCCGAAGGGTACCCTAAAAGTGGCAGTCCGCCGTACACAATATTAAAGCCTAAGAATGACCACCCAAGTCACACGAAGGCTTCCATACTATGTACAAGGCGTCTAACACATGAAGGAGACTCATCGGAGTGATACATTTTATATTGATATAACTTAAGTAACAATGTAAAGGAATTTCAATTTATTCTACTCCAAATATAAAACATTATACTTCAATTACATTCATCAAAAGATTCCACAACATAAAACTATTACAAGGCAAATCATAAAACCTAGCTAATAACTTCAAGCATTCTTATATCTTGCCGGAATCCCGGAGTCATTCTCGGCTCCAACCATTTCGGTCTTCACTTTGCATTCTTGAGATAACCTGTTCATTCAAACATCTATTGGGGTATAAGCTACACTAGCTTAGTGAGAATTCCCTTAATTCCGTACCATAACAAGCAAGTTATAATCATCCATATGCTATGCATGAACAAACACATGAGCAAATAATTATGTATTGGTATCCGGAACCCATACACAGAACGGATTTACGCCCTCCATATCTTGGATTAGGAATGGTATTGAAAGTCTACACGACCGCTGCTAATCCCCAAGCCCTCGGCTCATAGCACTAGACTCGGCTAGGCTCACACATGAAATGCATCTCCGATGCGCCTTAGTTCCCTATGAATGAGCTCTGATACCGGGTCTCATTATCCAATGAGTCATCAGACCATACCGATCAACCTGCGTAGGAGTAGCATACTACCAAATGCAATATGTCCGATGCAATGCATGACCAATTTAATTTTTTGCTTAGGTCAAAATATTCATACATTCTTTAGAGTGACCAACCAATATCATACACGTAACAGAAATAATATAAACAGTGCATTTATCCAATCGAATCGTGGTTTCGATATGCTTTAGTATTCTTTGGCATACATTCATCACAGTCTCGTCATATATCTCATCCCCATTCATATCGATTTTTATCTTGTTCCTGTAATTCTAATGCAATTGGCTACAAGCACAAACAAGGTAACAAAATAAGGAGAAAACTCACTCTGCCATTGGATCACCGGTCTTTTAGTAAAAGTAATTCGGTGGTAGGAATCGTTGATTTCGGGATCACCTAAAAAGGAAGAAATACTCTAATAAGTATTTCGACTCAAACTAATCCAAACAATCTAATACAAACTATCAAATTCGTAATTCTCGTCCTAAACGGGAATTCCAACTTAAAACGGCCATAACTTGGTCATTTGAACTTGGAATTTTGCAAATTATATATCGATTTCTATCTACTTCGAAAGATATATCTAATTCTAATATTATAATTAAGTTTTGAAAACTTTCAAGCTTCGAAAAGGTCCGATCAGTTCTGATCAGTAGCAAATTTCAATTCTGAAAAATAGTCTTGTAAATGTTTGTAATGTTCCTACTATATAGAT
Source organism: Combretum micranthum (assembly GCA_024138025.1). Classification (NCBI taxonomy): domain Eukaryota; kingdom Viridiplantae; phylum Streptophyta; class Magnoliopsida; order Myrtales; family Combretaceae; genus Combretum; species Combretum micranthum. The sequence continues at coordinate 268,391 of JAMXBD010001795.1, read as the reverse complement.
TAGCTATACATGCAATATGAATGATTTCCTAACATGAATGACATGAGATGAGTTTGATGTATGCATGATCTTGATGATTCTTGCTAAAAAAAAAATTTATAACTTTTTATTTTGCAAGACCATAATAACAACTACTTATGAAAAATATAGTTTTCTAACTTTGGTCATTTCCATTTGTTTTGGATTTATTTCTCAAGAAAATATAATTATCCTTGCTAAAATTGAGTCTTCATTATATCTATTACTTATGACCTTCATTTCTACATAAAAATTTTCATTTTACACTATGTAAACATGTCTTCAAGTAGAGTTGATTCCAAAATCCGAATTTTGTAAAAACTAGTTTTTGAGTGATTCTTTTACGCAAAAGTCATTTGATATTTAGAAAATTAGGGCTCAACCATACATAACCACTAAGGACTTCACTTTTTCATAAAAATTTGCATTTTACACTTTGCAAATATGTTTTCAAATAGGATTTACTCAAAAATCTGAATTTTTAGAAATACACTTTTTGAATGATTCCTTTAGGAAAAACTTGTGTAATGCATTAAAATTTAAGGCTTTACTATACCTGCTACTTAAGAACTTCATTTAATACATAAAACTTTTATTTTAAACTTGGATAATAGGTGTTTTCATGGGCATCATCCAAAGTTACGAATTTTACAAGTTGACTACTAACTCCAAATTTTCCATCTTGATTCTACTTCTTGTTTTACACCTTAATCTCATCAAAACTCATTTCAACTTGTAAAAATCACTACTTAAGGATACTTATTACCTATACCCTTCATTCTTCACATAAAACATGAGTCTTGGAGTTGATAAATGGGTTTTCAAAATTGGTCTTGGTTGAGATCCGAATTTACAAAATTTATTCTTGGACATTCCTTTAAAAAAATTTATCTAAACTTATGAAAATCCATTCCTTACATATCATATCTTAAGAGCCCTTCATATCTTGAATAAAAACTTCATTTTTGAGTTGGAAAACATGTTTTTAAAATGTCTTGACTTAAATCCGAAAATAAGATTTTTATTTTGAAAATAACTTTTGAAAATCATCTTTGATTCTTGTAAAAAGAAGTTTTGATGATATATATACATTAAGCCTTCATTATCTCAAATAAAAATTTCATTTTGACACTTGGAAAGTGTTTTTAATCAGGGGTCTTGCCTAAATACGAATTTCACCATTTTTGTTTAAGTTCAAAACCAAGATCTACACTTAATGTGAACATAAATCTAAAAGAAACCCATGGTAGCAAACTATAAACTCATAGATCTAAACTTTACTCATCAAAATCATTCATTTATGTTGTCTATACCCTAAGCCCTTCATTTTAAATGAAAAATACACATTTTAAAGTTGAAAAACAACTTTTCTAAATATGGTTCCATTTTCATCCGAATTTTCAAAAATGATTTTTGTTGAAAATAAAATAGATCTTGAACTTTCGAAAACTTTCCTACCATCATCATGCTACTACAAGTTGTTCATGAACATAAAACAAAAGTCTAATGCATTTTTATGAACTCAAAACACTAGATCTAGTTATGAATGCATGAATCATAAGTAATAACAAAAATAATAACTCAAATAACAAGATCTAAGGCATAAACAAAAATAAAAGCTACAAAAAGTTAAATCTACAAAATATAACTACTTTTAACAAGAAAATAATAGTAATACAAGAGAATAATCATAGAGAAGTGGAGTGTTTCATTTTGGCATCATCATCCTTAACTTTTAAAATAATGGAATGTCATTTGATGCATGAAACTCTCACTATACTTTACCTATATCACCTATGGAAGCTTTGGACGAGAGTTTTATTCAAGAATCTTGAAGAAATATGTGGGGAAGCTTATAGAAGAAATAGGGGTAGCTTGTGTTCTTGAAAGAACAAGAGCAAAATGAAGAAAGAAAGAGAGGAAAAAGAGAGAGAAAAGGATAGGGAATTGTAAAGGGAAAAAGGAGTAAATGAAAGAGAGAGAGAAGGAGTGTATTAATTGTAAGAAAGAAAGAAAAAAAATAAAACAAGGGCATCCAAGAATGGGAGAGCTGCACGTGAATTAGGGGGGAGAGAGAGAGGAAAATGTTTGAATTTTGACTTGAAATTGAATTGTATAATTAATGGTATGTGTAGCTTTTTGAAGAAGGATTGAAATATATTTATTTTAGTCAAAATAGAAGTAAATTAAAGGACAATGGCGGCCAAAAGAAGGAAAAAAATCTACCATGAAGTGTGGGATAGAGTGTAGAAAGATTGAAGTGAAAAGGAAGTGATATGTGTAAGGTGTACTTGAAGTATGGGTTGGAAAAAGTGCTTTTTATTAATAAAATACAAAATAAAATTAGGAAAAATATTTTTAAATAAGTTGCAGAATTTTCATAAATAAAATTAAATAATTATTTGAATTATTTTAGTGTTTTAATAAATATGTTACCGGTATGATCAAAATACGTGAATATGGGCTATAAATGATATTTTTATAAACCGAAAAATTATTTTATGAAAATAAAAATATTTTTAAAATATTTTTTAATTATTAAATTAAATTAATTTTTTTTAGTATCAGGTCTTAAACAAAATCTGATCCTGTAAAAACCCAAAACGAACTAAATTTTAGAAGAAAAATTTTCTATAATATATAAAATATTTATCTACAAATATAAGGCTTTATAAGAATATAAAATTGTGTAATGAAATAGAAGTGAATAGTGCAAAAGACTAATTAATTATCGGTATTAATGAAAATACGATAAAAAGGTTATAACTGTAAATTTTATAACCCGAAAAATTATATAACTGATATATTTGAAAATCTTATGAAATTACAAGTCTAACGGTACTAATGGTATATTTTTGATATCTCGAGCCTCGGACACACTTCTCGGAGTCTGTATCCGAACGGGTTCGAAATAGGTCAAAAATTTACCAATCTGATATTTTTAAGCAAGCTTACATTATTACGAGCTATTCTACACATTTAACTATGCCTCGGCCTCTAGGGTTAAGGGCGCTAGATTGTCAAACTTAAACTAATGTATTCCACTTAGGGTTTCCGAGTGATTTTCCAGTTTAGATTTTTGCCAATTTGGAAACTGATATTTAATGTTTATACAACATATTTGATTTGAGAAATTTATCTTAAATTTTATTTTTGTAAGCATTTAATATCTTTTAACGTTTTCGGAATTATTGACTTGAATTTCATTTCTGAAAGTTAATTGTTATTTACTTTTTAATAATTTGTTTTTGGGTTCTATATTACCCAATTCTATAAGTCGGAGTTACGTATAGAATTTGTCGTACGTAGTGGTTTTGGAATTGAAGTATGTTGAGTTCTTATTTTGTTTTTAAGGATTCTTATTTTCCTAAAGATTGAGAAGTTTCTGGATTCGTTCGGAATTTAGGACTTGTCGAAGCTCGGTTTCAATTTGGAGCGATTTTTAGGGTTTATTTTCGAAGTTTATCTTGGAATTATTTACTGAAATTTTTCGAGGCTTACAGTAATATCAACTTTATGTTGAACGAGGAAGGAATGAATAGCTATCCATGCCAAGTGAACGCACCATTAGTACTTTATAATTTCTTAAAGACCAATAAACTAAGGATCTCATAACACGAATTTAGAAAATTTAGACACTAATAGACATTCTTGATTAATTATATACTTAATAACATATGCTTATTGTTTTATAGGATCTATCAACCAAAATTGAGACTTTCCGATAGACTACTACGACGACTAGCCAAAATGCATGGGGAAGTAATCGAATCTTCTCATATTGTTTGTGATTGTAAAGAAGTAGCACATATTCTTAATTATAATAAAAATTGGATGAATGCATGGGGATTGGCAATCTTGTATCTTATATGCTGTATGAATGAGTGACAAATTCTAATATTCAAAATTATAGCAAATTGCTTGATAATGACCGTGTAGTTTGAATTGATGATTGTCCATAATTAAAGTGATCACTAAATAATCTAGAATTAAACTTATTAGAACCTTAACCTTAAATAGACATGCATTGCACGACATCATGGATTTCATTCGCATGGTATTCATGTTACGTGTTATTACTTCAATTACGTAGTAATGCTTTGTTTTATCTAGTAAATCTAGTAAAGGTTACTCTTCGGTTATCAGCTTCACAAGAACTAAGCAGGCACCGAAGGATGTCGCCTATTAATACTTAGTGGAGATTTAAAATTCTAAGTGAAGTTGAGATTGTGTTTTATTAACAATATATGATTTTGAAATTAAGGTCTCTTTCCTTAGTTCTTTATTTTTCCTAGACGTAAATTACTTGAGTTAGTCCTTCAACCCCCAAGAGAGGGAGTAAATCTCCATATGTTTAGATTACGGTCATCTAAACTATGTTTGTTACCTATGATTGTTAACCAAACCTTGTTTGATGTCAATGAACCGTATTAAGACTCTGTTATTCGTTGATCTTACTGTATTCATGATCCCCTAATGTCACACCCAACGGGTACCCTAAATGTGATAACCTACCGTACGCAATATTAAAACTTAAGAATGACTACCTCAGTCACTCGAAAGTTTTCATATCAATACAAGATGTACATTCACATCAAAGGGAGACCGGTGGAGTAATGCTTTTTAAGATATTGGCAGCAAAACATTCAAAATAACACTTAATATATTTCATCAAAATATAGAGTCTTACAACTTCTAAGGGGCATTCCCCTGATAATTTCCATAACAACATAGTCTTACTAAGATAAATAACTAAAGCTAGAAGATTTTAGAAAAAATCTACTCTAAGACTTCAAAACAGAGTTCCTCCAAAAGCTTTCCAAAATAAAGATTCTACCTGGATGATCAAGATGGTTTCGGGTACGAAACAACGGCCTTGCAATATCAAAAGTTTATTGGGGTATAAGCATAACTAGCTTAGTGAGATATTCCTTATGCAAAAGTACTCATAACAGGCATTCAACCAAGTTCATTAAACAAGCATATGAAAAGTAACAACCCTATGATCAAATATTACATACGACTATCTGGTTTCGTATGTGTGATGGATTTACCCCTCCATCGATGATTAGAGAATAATTTGAACTGGGCCCCAAACAACATCCTTAAAAGTTGCACGCGTCTTGGGGTTCCAACGAACCGTACTACTACTGGGCCCCAAACAACATCCTTCAAAGAATGTGGACGATCATGAGAAACACTTGAGACTTGTATTGCAACGATTGAGAGAGAGGAAGCTTTATGCTAAGTTTAGCAAGTGCAAGTTTTGGTTGAGAGAAGTTGCATTCTTGGGACATATCATTACAAAGGAAGGAATATCTGTTGATCCGGAGAAGATTAGAGCGGTATTGGACTGGCCACCACCGACAAGTGTCACGGAAGTACGAAGTTTTCTGGGGTTAGCAATTATAGAAGATTTGTACAAGGTTTTTCCAAAATCGCTTCACCATTAACTAAGTTGACGAGGAAATATGTGAAGTTTGATTGGAATGAAGATTGTGATCGGAGTTTTCTTGAGCTGAAGGATCGATTGATTTCTGCACCGATTTTGGCATTACCAGTTAGTGGAGAAGAGTTTGTGATTTATAGTGATGCTTCACTTCAAGGACTCGGATGTGTTTTGATGCAAGATAATCGAGTCATAGCTTATGCCTCAAGACAATTGAAGTCCCATGAGAGGAATTACCCAATTCATGATCTCGAGCTAGCCGCAGTGGTATTAGCATTGAAGCTTTGGAGACATTATCTGTTTGGTGAAAAGTGTAAGATATTCACAGATCATAAGAGTTTGAAATACATTTTCACTCAAAAGGAATTGAACATGCGACAACGAAGGTGGTTGGAATTAATTAAAGATTACGATGTTGAAATTTTATATCACCCGGGAAAAGCTAATGTGGTAGCCGATGCGCTCAGTAGAAAGAAACCGATGCATGTGGAATCTTTGGTTACAAATCAATGGGAATTACAAGAAGATCTTCAAAGGATGAATATTGAGATAGCTATGGAAAATGTGGACCTTATGCTAGCGAGTCTATCACTGCAACCGACTATTCTGGATCAAATCAAACAAGGACAACTTGAGGAACCGGGAAGTCAGAAGTTGAAAAGTAAGATAGTTGAGAAGAGGAGAAAAGAGATGAGAATTGATGATAAAGGAATTATCAGATTCAAAGATAGAATTTATGTACCTGAGATCCATGATTTGAGACATCAAATTATGAAGGAAGCGCATTCCTCCTCATATTCAATTCATCCGGGAAACACGAAGATGTATCGAGACTTGAAGCGACATTTTTGGTGGGAAGGAATGAAGAAGGACATTGCAAGATTTGTTTCTAAGTGTTTGGTATGTCAACAAGTGAAGATCGAGCATCAACGGCCTGGAGGAGAATTGCAACCATTGAAGATTCCGGAATGGAAATGGGATGAAATAACTATGGATTTTGTGACGGCTTTACCAAAGACAGTAGCCAAGAACGAAATGATTTGGATCATCGTGGATCGACTCACGAAATCGTCACATTTCATTCCACTAAGAATCGGGTGTTCACTTGAAAGATTGGCTCAGATTTACATCCGAGAGATAGTGAGATTACATGGTATACCAATGACCATTACTTCGGATAGAGATACAAGATTTGTCAGTCGATTCTGGAAAAGTCTTCATGAAGCTCTTGGAACAAAGTTACAATTTAGTACAGCTTTTCATCCACAAACTGACGGGCAATCAGAGAGGACAATTCAAATTCTTGAAGATATGCTTAGAGCTTGTGCATTAAATTTTGGAAAGAATTGGGATGAACACTTACCTTTAGTTGAATTCGCTTACAATAATAGTTATCAAGCATCGATTCAGATGGCTCCGTATGAAGCGTTATATGGAAGAAAATGTAGATCTCCTTTGCATTGGGATGAAGTGGGCGAGAGAGTATTGATTGGACCCGATTTGGTACAACAAGCGGTTGAGAAGATTCAAATGATCAAACAGAGATTGAAAGCTGCTCAAGACCGATATAAAAGTTATGCTGATTTGAGAAGAAGAGCTTTGGAATTTGAACTTGGAGATCATGTGTTTCTCAAGATATCCCCGACTAAAGGAGTTTTCAGATTTGGTGTGAGGAGTAAATTGAATCCAAGATACATTGGGCCATATGAAGTATTGGAAAGGATCGGCCATTGGCTTATAGATTGGCGTTACCACCAAGTTTGTCTGGCGTTCATAATGTTTTTCATGTATCTCAGCTTAGAAAGTGTATATCCGATTCCGATGCAATATTGGATACCAATCAACCAGAGATACTACCAGACTTAACTACTGAAGAAAAGCCAATTAGAATTTTGGGAAAAATGGACAAAGAATTGAGGAATAAAGTCATACCAATGGTAAAGGTCCAATGGAGTAACCAATCCGAGAGAGAGGCGGTTTGGGAAGTAGCGAGTGTAATGGAACAGAAATATCCGGAACTTTTTGAGTAAGAAGGTAAGTTAAGTTTCGGGGACGAAACTTCTTGAAGAAGGGAAGAATGAAATGACCTAGATTTACACTTTATTCAAATTCCATGTGTTTAAGTATTTATATTAAAATGTTGAATTTAAGGAGCATGATTATGTTGTTAGTAGTTTAAGATATATGATTTTGTATGTGTATATGTTGATATTAATATTTTGTTTTATATGCATTAATGTGTGAGTAATGAAATTATTAATGTTGTCTTTTGTTCATTAAAAGGTTAAGTTAAGTTAGATTAATAACTCAACCATAATTTCACTTAAGTTAGTTGATTAAGTTTCTTGTAATTAAGTTAGCATTTATGCCTCAAATATAAGCCAAATGAAGTTCAAATTAAAGTTAAATGCAACCTAAAGTTATTATATGCATTAAGGGGTAAATTTGGAATGTGAAAAGTCAAAATTAAGCTAATTTAACTTACTTTTTGAAGGCAGCCAAATTTTATCCGAATTTCCTTTTCTTCTTCCATTTCTTTCCTTTTCCATTTCCATCTCCATTTCCAAGCTTAAGACAAGGTTTATATCAAGTTGAAAATCAAGTTATTCTCAAGACAAGGTATATATATATATGTATTTGAATTGATTTAGTTGTGATCAATGTTTTGTTTTCCTTTCTTGTAGTAGTTGTAGGGTATTGGATGAATTAATTTCAATGTTGATCAAATGGTTGTTCATGCTTGGGATGAGTTGAGAAAGTGTTATATGTGTGTGTGAGGTTGTGCATGCATTGTTGTATGGTTATGAAATGTGGGGAGTAAGTGAAGAGGATTTGTATAGGAGAATTTAGAATTGATGGAAGTAGAAATTGAAGTGTTTAATTGTGTTGAATTCATGCTCGGGTTGCTAGAATTGAGTAGTGTATGTGGGAGTGTATATGAAGTGGAAGTATAGTTGAGGAAAGTTTTTAAAGTGTATTAAGATGTAAGTTTGCAAAGTGGAAAACAGGGGATTTGAATTTTTTCGTTTAACCTTGTTTTAAAACGTACGCCGGCATCTGGGGATTCTACGCCGCTGGCGTATAGGCGGTGTAGAAAGCCCACAGAATTGATTTTCCTACGCCGTTTGCAACGCCGCCGGCTTTTATGTTAAGGATTGCCAGCGTCTGTTCTCAGAACGTTACGCTGGCAATTTGAGTCTCTACGCCGCCGGCGTAGAGGCGGTGTTGAAAGTTCATAGAACCAAATTTTCTTAAGCGATGAACGCCGCCGGCTTTCGCTAGGAAGTCAGCCGGCGTTCTTTCTTCTAACTTGTATGCTGCCTTTTGGGAATCAAGGCCTCCGGCGTACATGTGAGGCTGCCGCGTACTTAGGTAAGCGGCGGCTTACACCTCTCTGGACATTTTCGAAAACTTTGGTTTTGGATTCTACGCCGGCCCAAAGCCGCCGGTGTAGGTTACAAAGGCTGACGGCGTACGCTTTGAACGCTGCCAGCGTTGGCAGTGTGCATTTTCAGAACATTGATCACCGGCTCAATGCCGCCGGCGTTGAGTGCCGGCGTATCCCTGAGTTTTTGAATTTTGAGAGCTTTTTCTAAAAAGTTTCCAAAGTTGTTATTTGAGCATTGAGTATTTGGTAAGCATTTGGGATATATTAGGACGTTTAAATGCTTATTCGTGACTGTATATTCAATTATTTGAATTTCTTTGATAAATTGTGATATGTGGATATAATATGTATATATTTGTGAGAATGAAATCTATAATTGTGATTTATTGATTATTGTGACATTCTATTACAGTTAAGGATTATTCGGTTAGTTCATCACGAGAGAGAGATCCTAGTTCTATTCTAACGGGTTCAGGTACGCATAATTTGTTTGATGTTTGCTAGGACCAGACATTTCTAATTTGACCTAAATTGATTCGATTTAATATTTGAATGATTTGGATGTCTATTACGCTGTTGTAATCTGGTCCAAGGAGCAGCAAACATGTCATGATGCAATGACATGTTAGCTAGGCGCTTAAACCAAGTCATGATGCAATGACTTTACCATGATGCAATGGTACGCTATGATGCAATAACGATTCTTTTGGTTAAGTGGGTAGCTGATAGGGGGGGATTGTATCTGTGTAACGTTTGCTTAAACTTAGGGGGAAATACCATGATTTAGTTCAAGGTTTATGGGAACTTGTGAACTAGGCTCATGTTATGGACTGAGTTTAAGTAGAGTCGGGCAACGGCTTTTAAACCCTAGATGAAGCTATTATCTTCATGGAATAGTTATAGGAGATATAAGTATTCGGACTGCTTGTATCAACCCCCGAGCAGTGCTGTTACTCAGGATCCCTGGATTCCCGAAGTGTGACCGGGGTTTGAATACCCTCTTGTTGATTTGTAAATCAAAATGTAATAAGATCCACTTGTTCTATGACGCATTACATGAATTGAATGACTTGTTATGCATTGGTTATTATGTACTGGGCCTCTGGCTTACTTTTGCTGCTTTGCAGGTCATGGAGACGAGTATTACGATGACTTGGGCTATGGGTCCGATTTCGAAAGATTTTTGGATGAGTGGGACGAATAGGATTCGATCACCCTGGACCTTTGGAAGACTTTTTGCGATGGAGAAGTTATGTATAGATGGCTTAATAGTTAAGCCAAATTCCTTTTGTAATGACCTAAGATCCCTTAGGATTCTTATGTCTTGAGAAAACATGTAATTTGTTTTATAGTGTCATGTATTGGCACTAAACGATGTTTATATGATGTAAATATATGTATAGATTGCTTTTGTTAGCAATCTTGTTTTATTTAAAAAGCTCTTTACAAAGTATAGTGATTTGATCAAACAATTTTCATAAACTGTTAGTTTTAGGACAACCTTACATATAATGTGAAAACGTTTATGTGGTTGGGGATTCGGTACTCTAAGTCTCGGGATTTAGAGGATCGGGTCCTTACATACATAATGATTGTCTCAACTAATTTAAAAGTAGAATTTTACTTTATTAAAGGAACTTAAAACTAAAATTTCTATTATATAATTTATCACAAAATAATGAAGTTATTATCAACAACATAGAATTAGAGTTTTCTCAACGTTTTCTTAAATAACAAAGATAATTTACCAAGGAAACATAAGAAATAAATATTTTCTTTGTATATTATGGTAATCTAAGTTTTAGTAAATTAATTTGTTAATATTAAAAGTTTTTACAAAAAGCTTATGATTTAAACTCTTTTTAACTCCATAACAAAACTAAGAAACAAACTAGTTTTCAAAGTTAAAATAAATTCAACCCATAAAGTTATAAACCCACTTAGGAAAAATAATGATTTTCAAATTCAAAAAAAAAAAGAAGAAGAACTTATTTTCAAATAATATAAACGAGATAAGATTAAAAACAAAGGATTTTATCAATAAAGAGGATTCTTTTCAAAGGAAATAAAAGAACAAGTTTGAGAAAACAAAAACTTATATTTTAAATAATAAAGACAAGACTAAATTTCTAAAACCATTCTAAATACAAATTCATAAAAAAGTTTTCAACAACTTAATATACTTTTGATACATTTAATCTTTAATCACTAGAAGTAAAATTTATGCAAGATTAAAGGTTAAAGGAAAATTTACTTGTTTTTAGAAAAAGAATGAAGAAAATAAAATAAGAATATACTCATTTATAACAACCTAGGAAAATATAAAGTTTCTTCAAATACTTGAAAAGAAATTATCAAAGTTAAAGTTTAACAACTCAAAATGAATTGTTTTATGAAATAAATTGTTGAGACACTACCATTACAATTTTTGCATATAATAAACTTACCTATATACTCAAAGTATTTATCAAATATATATTATATTTATATTTATATATATATATGTTACAAAAGGATTTTTTCTTTAAAATGAAGATTGAGTTAGGAAATGGTTTTGCAAAAATCTAGAAATATTCGTTTTAAATCTATACCCAATGTTTTCGGAACCCAAATGACCTTATATGACAATGATAACCTTAGAAATGGATAGATCTTTTCGAATAGGTAGAAAACGGTATATTATATGCGAAATTCCGAGTTAAAATGAGCAAGTTATGGCCATTTTAAATTGGAATGTCATTCTATACGATTTTGACGGACAGTGAAATAGAATTACAAAGTTCAAGTAGAATTTCTATGAAATACTTATCCTGGGTATTTCTTTTGTCTAGGTGACGAAAGATACGAAATTACCCTTCCTAAGGATTACTATGACTAAGAAGATCGCGAAATGGACAAGTGAGTTATTGCTCTTAATTTCATTACCTTACTTGTGCTTGTAAAGTAGTAGCATTAGAATACTAAGAGAAGATAAAAATGAATATATATTTAGGGATTTCAGGATTATGAGTATATATGTGATTCTATGTTTATGTGTGAAATGAGTATTAAGAATATCGCAACTTCAAACTGCTTGTTTAAATAATTTTGTTTACTTACTTGTATGACTGCTTATTAATTGCTAAATTGATTTATCGCCCCATAATAAACCTTAAAAAGGTTTGGCCTAAGAAAAATGAAACTCTCACGTATAGCATTCATCGAGTCACATCTCTTTCGGAAGGCTGTTACTCCTACGCGTGGAGTTGGATTGGCTGTGATCGTGCGGTGACACAGGCCATGTTCCTTCCTGGATAATCCAAATCGCTAGGGGAAAGCGACTCTAGGTTCGGAGCCGAGCCAACCGAACGCTGAGGGTGAGGACCTGAAGACTAGCAGTAGAAGATTGAGGATCTTCAACCCCGATTCCCTAACCTTTGATACAGAGGGGTAAATCCGTTTTATATATGGTTTCCGGATAACTATATATATTTACACAATCATGTGATTGCTGCATTGTATGCATAGCATATGTGTGAAAGTCTAAATGAACTTGTTTGAAAATATGGTGCGAATGAAAAGGAATATCTCACTAAGCTAGTTGTAGCTTATACCCCTATAGATTTTGTTGAAACAGGTATACCCATGGCTTAAATTGAGGATCATGACATTAAGAAAGTCATGGAAGGATGTTAAGCTTCTATGAAGGAAATGAAATCATAAGATGAAGTAATTTTTGTAAGGTTCTTTATATGTAATGACTTATATGATTAGTGATGTATATTTATTTGAAGACAATAGAGGGATATGCCCCTAAGAATTGTAATTTAATATGTTTATGTTTTATGATAAGCATTCTCTTTGCCTTGTTACTTATTTATTATCAATGTAAATTGCGCTACTCCGATGCGTTCCCTTGGTTGTAATGTACGCCTTGTACATGATATGGAAGCCTTTGCATGACTGAGGTAGTCATTCCTAGGCTTTAGTATTGTGTACGGCAGACTGCCACGTTTAGGATACCCCTTAGGGCGTGACAATTTTAGTTGAAAATAAGTTGTGTGAAAGAATAAAGGAGAAAGAGGGTATTAATAGAGTTTTGGAGTGGGAATTGGATGTAATTAAATAAAATAAAAAATAAAATGAGAGTGAAGAGAGAGAGATAGTGGACGGCAACATGGGGAAATGGGGAGAAAAATTGATTAAATTTGTTGTTTTGTAATAAAAAGAAGTAATGTGCAAAGTGTGTTGTGATTAAAGTTATATGGGAAAGGTAAATTGTAAAGTATAGGTATGGTAGTGTGTAAGAAAAAATAGAGATGGTGAAATAGTAATGAATAGTAGAAATAGTACTATGAATAGTACACTAGACAATTAAAATATCAGTAGTAAAGAAAATTCGTGTAAATGGCTTATATCTGATATTTTTAGTTACTAAAAAATTCTAAAACTATATTTTTGAAAACCTTATATTTTTACGAGTCTAATGGTGTTGTCGGAATATTTTCACAATCCGGTGTATCAACGTATGGTTTTCGAAAACTAATCCCGTTCGAATCTAAAAGACACTAGAAAAGTGCGAATAAGATATTTTTATGCTTTCATATATTAGTACGAACTATTATCTATAATTATTTCAATTTCGTTCTTTAGGGTTTAAGAGCACGGGATTACCGAATCCAGATTCACTAAACTAAACATAGAACTAGGTTAACTTTAGGGTTTCGGTTCGACTTCCGGTTCTAGGGTTTACTATATTACCAAAAAATCTAGGGGCATACACCTAAACTAATGTTTATAGGATTAAGAGGAAGATCAAGACCAAGACTAAGATTAAGCTTGGAGTTAGTATAGAAAATAGAACTATATGATTATGGTTTTAAAAGAGAATTTTGTGTATGTATTGGAGTTTGGAAACTAATGTTGTAATAGTATAAGTTTATATTTTGTAATTTCTTTAAGATCCTTTTGTTATAAACGTAATAGTGAAGTCCGTGAGCATAGAGTTTGTAATTATTATGTGATGACTTTAAACCTTGTAAAGTTGTTCTTATATATGACTTATATGTATGGAATGTCTTTATTGTTCTATATAACCTTTGGTCCTGTTATACCTGTCCACATCACGGGGCATGTTAGCTATACAATGATCATGTACCTTTCTAAGGTCTCAGTTGATTACATGATGCATCGTTACAACTAAGGTACCCTATGGAGGTATGACACCTATCATCACAAATCCCCATCCATCAAATGTGCTCCCATTTCAATCTAATAACTGGGAAAGGATAGCATAAAATGGTGTCCCTTGTTAGAATATAGATGTGATGTTAGTTTCTTCGACATGTGGACATGCACAGTCGCTCCCATCATAATTAAAAAATTCAAGGCTTTTTAGCATGATTTAATGCAATAAAAATCATACTGCTGACCAATCATGGCTATGCTCAGTTATCGATTAACTCGCCAACATATTTAATGTCATATCTCCGCAGGGTATTCTAGTAGTATCAATGTAACATATAATAACTAAAGTCACAAACATCTATATCAATCTATCAAAGACCTTTAGAAAGATATATGTACATAGCACAACCAAAATACTTCGTAGCGTAGACAGTTATAACAAGATCAAATGTTGATAAAAATAAGAAAAGTATTGCATACATACAAAGTTACTTACAAGAAATAACACTTCAACAAGTCCTTAAATATTACATCATAACTTTACAACCTCACAATCCTTAACTTCCAAAAGACTTCATAAAATTTCAAATTTGCATCCAATAGTCTCCAAAAGACTTCCTTACCCACATACAAAATGCTATCTCCAACTCATATCCAAACTTCTTGATATCATTCACTAGTCTAAACCCCTAAGTTTTAGGGTAATTTCAAGCTTAAACCCTAAACCGTAAAGTCAATCGGAAATCCTAAGTCAACAAATTCCTAGGAAACCCTAGCAGTTTAGATCCGACAACCCCTTATTCTTAAACCAAGAACTCGAAATGTGAGTGAAGAATGTAGATTGGTTCGTAACAATATTAGGATGCTTAAAAATATCAGATTAGCGAATTTTCGATCTATTTCGAACCCAATCAGATGCAGACTTTAAAAAGTGTATCCCAAGGCTCGAGATACTAATGTATGTTATTAGTACTGTCAGACTCGTAATTTCATAAGATTTTCAAATATATCAGTTATATAATTTTTCGGGTTATAAAAGTTACAGTTATAACCTTTTTATCGTATTTTCATTACTACCGGTAATTCAATTGTCTAATCTACTTTTTTATTTCTAATCATACTATTCACAAATACAATCACCCATACTCTATTCTTACATCCTTACAACCTATTTTTACAATTCACATCATTTTCCCTACATTTTCTTTTCCCATACAACTTTTACTACTTAAATTACTTTTAAATTTGAATTTTGTACACAAAACAAATATCACACACCTCTCCCCCTCTCTCTAGTGGAACCGGCGCCCTCCCTTTGTCCTCTCCCTCAATTTGCTTTATTTTCTTCAATTTATTTAACACACAAACCCTAATCCATTCTTCTATAAATACCCCTTTATACCAACTTCGTTTCACTTTCTCACTTTTTAACAAAACAAAGCTCTTGCAAATTTTTTTTCTCTCCTCTCCTCATCTCCTCATCTTACTGTGACACACACACACACATTCTCTCATAAATTTTTTTTCTTCAAGTTTTCTTACTCCACATCTAATAGGTAATAAATCTATACCCTACCACATTAAAATATGTAATGGCAAGATCATACATGTGTGATTCCACTCAAAATCCCCATGAGCTTTATTCTAGGGATGTGGAGACACTTAAACATGATATCCTTTCCATTACAATGTAGTGGATCTTGTTATTCAAGTTGTTTTGCTATTATTTTGCTTTATTATTGATTTATGTTGTTATTAATGATGTTTAGTGCATGTATTCATCATTTAACCTTATCTACATAATGATCATAGTGCATTTGCATTTATGACTTGCATAATAAACTAGATCTAGTTGTTTTGAGTACATAAATACCTTAGGTTTTTTTTTTATATCAATAAGGGGTTGTAGTAGCATAATAATAGTAGGAATATGTTAGAAAGTCTAAAATCTATTTTAGTTTCAACAAGAATGATTTTTCGAAATTCAGATCTAAAAAGAACCATATTTAGAAAAGCTATTTTCCAACTTCAAAATAAGTATTTCGCATTAAAAATGACAAGCTTAGGGAATGGGTACCATAAATGAGTAGTTTTGATGAGTAAAGCTTAGATCTACCAAGGGATATTTTCAAAACAAGAAAAGTTTACAAAAGTTATCTTAGCATTATGTTTCAATCCCAACAACAAACTTAAAATACGTAATAAGGAAAGGTTGATATGTGAACACCTATTTTTCAACCCCAAAACAAGATTTTTATTAAAGAAATGGAAGCCTTAAGGGGTAGGTTTGATTAAGAATTGATTTTAGAAAGATTAAATGAGATTTACACAAGAGACAATCTCAAATATAAATTTCAAAATTCGGATTTAGAAATGACCTTTATTTAAACACCTATTTCCAATTGCCAAAATGAAGATTTTAATGGAAAAATAGAAGTCCTAGGGAATACATGTAATAAAGACCTAATTTAGGCAAGGATAAATGAAATTTATCAAAGTATAATCCTAAAACAATGAAAGGTTTCAAAGTATAGATTAAATAATGTTTTCATTCCTTAAAATTTTATAAAATTCATAACTAGGTAAACCCTCTATTTAAACATCTATTTTCCAACTCCAAAATGAAGAATTTTATTAAAATAATGAAGGTGTTAGGCATATAGATCATTAGGTTGAGTTTTGATAAAAGCAAGTGTGATTTTGCTAGGAATAAAACTAGTTTTCTTAAATCTAGTAATTTCAAAAGTTTGTAAAGCAAAAGTTTCTAAAAGAATTCTTGATATCATGTATCATTGAGAATATACATGTAGATAGCTCATCTCATGACATTCATGATAATAACTTGTAGCTATTGCATGTACACATAATGCACTTAATAGAAACAAAGCTAGGAAAATAGTGTTTTACACATCCCATAAAGTATTGTCTAAGTACATAAAGAAATAGATTGACCAACACTCATGAATCATACATGATATTGAGTTATTTATGTATATAAAAGAGTCTTTCAAGATATAATGATAGCTAAGTATCTATCAAAGCTTTGGAATGATGCTTGGATTGAAATTAGAAATTGATTTGTGTGTTGCGAATCTCGTATAGCATTTTGTATCCTACTGTTCATGGACCAAACGACCTTGTTTGATGGAAGTAACTTTATAAATAGATATCTCTCATCGAATAGGTATAAATCATTATATAATATGCGAAATTCCGAGTTAAAATGACCAAGTTATGGTCGTTTTAAGTTGGAATTTCATCTTAGACGAATTTTGACGAACTTGTTAGAATAGAATTTATAAGTCATTCAAACTTCATAGAAATACTCATTGGAATTATTTCTTTTGATTAAGAGATTTGGGAGACAGACTAGACATTCCTGAGTATTATTACGATTAAGTGGAGTTTCGCACCATGGCAAAGTGAGTTCACTATCTTTAAATTACATGCTCTTGATTGTGCTTGTAATAATAGTGGCATTAGAACTAGGACAAGATAAAATTAAAATGTGCATATGAGTTCTGTTTGATTGAATTGATGATAAGAATATCGAAATGGGAGTTGTTATAAATGTTTGTATGATTTAGTATAGTATTGAAGTATCTAACATATCTATGATCGCCTATAATTCGTTTAAATAATAAGCCATGATCATATAATTAAATTGACCATGCATACCATATGTTGAGTCACATTACATTTGTTATTATACTTTTGTGGGAAGAAGGCATAATAACTGGACAACGAGTGAGTCTGAAAACTCGAATGTTAGCATAAATGGCCTGAATTAAAATGGAAATGGTGTAGGCATTTGAATTAACTACATAAATAGTGAGTGGTTGAGCACCTGAATTAACCACTATATAAGTGAGAAAAAATAAAATCTATGGTCGTATGGGCTTGAAACACCTGACCCCGAATGGAGGGCGTAAATCTATTCAACATAGGACTCCCTTATGTATTATATGCTCACATGCTTGTGCATTTTATATGATTGTCTAATATAACTTGCTTGCCCTATTGTTTAATGAAGTATTTAATTTGGAAGTGGAACTCACTAAGCTTGTAAGCTTATACTCTTATAGTTTCCTGTTGTAGTATGATTATTTATGGCTATCTCCAATAGGCCACTTTCCTCAGGTACGGGTTTTGGAATTTAAGGAGCTTTTTGAAGAAGTCGGGACCTAGATATTAGGTATAGATTTCTTGTTGAATCTCCTTAATCTTATATATATATTTATATATATGTTGTTGTAAGAGACTTTTGTAGATCAAAGGACTCTTAATATTTTGACGGGGGTATATGCCTTAGATCTTTGTAATAGATTAATCTAGTTAAAACTGTTATGATTTATATTCTTATCGCTATGTATGTCTTCTTAAGCTATTTTGATTCAAAGTAAGGTCCCTTACATGATAAACGTAAGCCTTACACCCGTGTTTAAACTCACGGGATGACTAAGGATGCATACTTGAGTTTAAATATCGAGTGTGATGAACTGTAGCGTATAGGGTACCCTTTGGGACATGACAACTGGCTTTTGCTCCCAAGGCTTGATCCTTTATATTGATTCCTGTAAACAAACAATCTGCTGGAGCATGAGCACAATAAACTCAGTGAATAACCAAATCTTAACAAGATTCAAAGAAAGTTAAGTAGTGTTTAATTAGTAAATATATGCAATGTAACAATCAACCATATGAAAAATACATTTGGATGACTAGAATCTAAACCAATAGAGATTTATGTCCTCTCCTAGTAGTTGAAGGAATCAACTCTAGTAAATCACACTCTAAAGAAATTGAGAATTAAAGAAGGAGACGTTCTTCTCAAACTTATTTATTATTTATATACATATAAGTCATATAATCTCAACTTCACCTTAGAACTCAAAAACTCCACTAAATATTACCATTTCATGTCAACACCACAAACAATGTCCTTCAGTGCCTGCTTAGTTTCTATGGAATTGACCAAACAGTGGAAACCTTGTGTAAAACTGGGAACATTTCATCTAGAAAAACTAAGCATAACAAGAGAACCAAAATGCTAATACGTAGTGTGATTTCCATGCAAATGCAAGTTATGATATTATGCAATGCATGTCCATTTTATTTAATGATCAAATAAGAATTATGTCATATTACTTAATGATCAACAATACTCATTATGCAATTCATACCAAGCAAGCAAGCAATGATCACTTTTGATATTAAAGCTTGTCGTTTATCAAATCATCATACAATATACACTATTCACAATCCTCGCACATATCATCACTTTCAATTATGCTTTAGAATACATGTCACTACATTGCAATCACAATCAATGTGGGAAGATTCATGTTACCCATCTATGCATCTTTGCTTAATTGTCGTAATAATCTATCAGAAAGTCTAGATCTTAATTTATGAGTTTTATAAGATAACAAACATGTATTACTAAGCATATAACTAAACAAGAACTCCTATTAGTGCCTATGTGTCCTATACTCATGCCTTAGCTTCCTTAGTTTAGTTATTTTTAAGGAATTATAAGGTGTGATACATATGGTGGTTTCGCTAGCCGGTTGGCAATCAGGAGTCAAGGGGATAGCATCTCTTGCAAGGTTGGGGGATAGCATCCTTTACGAGGTCAGGGCAATGCTCCTTAAAACAAAAAAATTTGAAGATTTTAGTTTAAGAAATCTTAAGAAAAAGTTAAATTGTTGAATCGTAGGGTAAATCACGGGCATCATTATAGCCACAATTTAACAAGGTACAAAATCACAATCATTTATAAAATTCACAGCTTACATCGTAGGCTCAACCATGGGTGTGATTTAGGTTGCGATTGAATCTATGACCAAAAGCACTTCCCCTTGATTTTCAGCTTCTACTACAATTCTAAACTGCAGGCACAATTTGGCCATGATTTCCATCACGAATAAAACAACGAACTCAGCTGATTCTAGTTTATAAACTGACTTTTTCTCCAACTGATACATATATTAAAATGTGGCTAATGCGGCTAAAGATAAACTTAACATAACTACTTCAAACATACTATATCTAACAAACTTACTAATTAAACTTAAATCTATCATTTTTCCCTTTAACCAAAGGTTCAAATATAACATTTTATGTAGTTTTTCTCTATTTTATCTCATGAACTGTTATGTTTGGGTTTAATAAATAGATTTATACTTGTTTATAAGTTTTTAGCAGTTATACTACAACTCTTAGACATGGTCAAAATTACAAAGTATGTATGTACATGTCCTATTAGTTCCTAGTAAGTTTCGTTTTAGTTCATTAACTTAGTATACCTATTAAACTTGGTCTTTTACTATTAAACAATAAAATAGGTAAGTGTGCTAGTGTATCTGATAGAATGAACTCACTGAAACTTTAAAAATAAAACTTACCTTAATTTGGTGAATATGTTATGTGTGATCACTTTATTTCTTCTTCGAAAATACCAAAAGCAGTGTTTAGGATGTGTTTTTTTTTTTATATATATAGATTTTCGAATGTTGAGACTGAGGTTTGAAGAAATGATTTGTGTTTCAATTATAAACGTAGGTAAGAGAACAACGGTTTCACAGAAAAGTGACAGCAAAAGAAGCTTATGTTTATCTATTTTTATGTTTGATAAAAGACATTTTGTATTCATTATATTAAATTATACTAGTATATTAGATTTTTAAAACCTTTTGCATTTACCTTATGGTGATAATAATGTCCAGATGTTGTAAAATTTTCAAATTACAACTACTTCTTTTACAAATAAAAAAAAGTAATACAAACTTGGTTTGAGAAATTTCGTTGTTACTGTTTAATGCATAAAACTTTATGAGAATTGGTCAAGTTTACCCTCTTTATTTGTTTTACTGTAAAATAGATTCGCAAAGCATTTAGGCAGTTTTGAGAGTAATTTGGGTGTAGTTGTTAAAATTTAAAGTTTCCCATGTATATGAGACAAACAAACTACAATATCAGACTGATATTAATTAATATTAAAAAAATAAATTAATTATTTCAAGACAATAATATTAAAGATAGGGCTTAAATTTCATTCTCATAAAAATAAATTTTTGGATTAATATTTACTATTTTGCATTTACATAATTCATTTCTATTAACTACTCAACATACTCTAAGGATTTTAATGGTTCACATTATACTCTAGGATTACATAACTATGTTAATAAAATTTTACCTATGTCATCAAATATTGTCTTTTGTACTTTTTATTTTTATGAAATTTTAACTTTCTAATTTCTAAACTTAAGTTAAGGAAAAACTTAGGATTATATCTCATCTGCTAACGCTATCTCTAAATCAGATTACTCGATGGATCGGACAAGCAAATGAGTTCTTTTTACCTAACCATTCTAAAAATAAAGAACGACATCCATGCCTCATTGACAAATGCTTCACGAGAGACTCCCACCGAAAGTCTAAACTTGCCTTGGTCGACTTGTCTACTCGATTCACTCCTTTTGCCGGTTCCTAAATGGGGGGGAGGGGGTAGGGCATGTATGGGTAGTGTTGATAGTTTAATATCAATCACGGGCCTTCCAAGTCCAGTCTCACCCATCAGTTGCATCTGCGGACCCATTAGGGTCAAGTTCGTCTCATGTCAATAGGGCCCAAAGTCTCTTGTCACTCTAGCTTAGAGTACAAACTAATCATCATTGCATCCAAACAACACCCAAACTAGTTTCACTTAGGCTCAACACGAGTGAATGTAAGTTAGTGGCCTTACCCTATGTCTACCATAACCATCACCAACCACCCACTCGTCTATGATTCCATAACACACTCAACCGCTAGGAATTTATATAACCATCTCCTTCCACTCCAAGGAAATGGTAATGTCGTATCGACTCTGTTTCATACTCACTATTGATCCTCATATCTTTATACTTGCTGACTTAAGTAGCGAGGTGGTTGCGTCGAGCTCAACCCTAACGTACTACTAAACATATTTTGTTTTATAGGCCTCATACATGCACGAGTCCAGTCCATTGATTCCTTACCTTACCTCTATCGGATTAGAACTATTAATAGTGCATAAGTTTGTCTATGAAATGTGAGTCGTATGATCCTCCCTTGGTGGTGACCACTCACCCTTTGTTTTGGAGTGACTCAAAAACTACCGGTCAATCTTTACCTATTTCATTTTTTTTATTTTCTAATTTCTTTTTTTGTAATATATTTATATATTCCAATAATTTTATTTAATTAAATTTTTTGATAATATTATTTAATTAAAAATATTTATTTGGGACCTATTACCCTAATTGATTTTAACTATTGATAAATAAACACATGTCCCGTCTTTGCAAAAATTTGAAAACACCGGTTACATTTTTATAATTTGCTTCATTTATTATTTATATTTATTTTACTAGTATATAGTTCCATCACATGTTTCATGTCATACTTTAAAACATTTTTTTTTTTTTTTTTTGTGAAGTGTTAAAAGAGACCTATTGGGTCCAATTATGTTGGAGCGCAACTGGGTTTAAACCTATTCTTACGGTTAAGATCCCCCGCTGGGTTACCACTCACACGGGTCAATATCAGAGCACTCTTGCTGTCTTTGTGCTCATGTCTAGGCTAGCTATACTTTGTTGAACTTGGGCCAACTAAGCGTCTATGTCTATCTCGCTGATTTTACTTAATTTTTACTTGTTGTAAAATACTAAAATAGTAAAATCTTCCCACCTTCAAAATTATTTTAATGACAAAAAAAATTGAATAACTAAAGCAATAACCAATAAGTAACTTATTCGTCTCTATTATAAGATATATAATTTTTTGTTTCATTTATTTCCATTCGTTTGTTTTTTTTTTTGTATTTATTTGATGTGTTTTTCAATAAATAAATATTAATAATATAAACATAAAAGTATATATATATTTTGATAATTTTAAAATTAAAATTTCTACAAATCCCTATAAAATTGAACTTATTTACATTTTCTTTATTCAATCTTTAAAAATATACCAATTAAAATTTTTCTTTTACAATATATAAAATAATATACTAAACATTTATTTCTTAAAAATGCATAAATTTTGACGTATAATTTCTCACACCGCAGTCACCATCATTGTTATAATTATGAAATTGAAAAAAAAAAAAGATAAATATGAGATGATTTTTGAAATAATAGATTACACACAAGTACAAAATAGAAATTGACAAGATAAAATAAAATTCCAAACGGGACCCTGATTTATGCTACCAGCCCACCATTAACACTACCTATTAATTTCCATCCATTGTATTTACCAATTTTTATATTTATAATAAATTTTCAATATATTTAATCTCCCATAAAGCTATATTATAAGTAACGAATTTTAAATATTTTTCCATTTCTCAATTGGGTATCCTTGAAAACTGATCATTCCATATTCTAGTGTGCTATATAAAGTAGAAACTTAGTATCCATCTTAATTATCATTATCACTTATTTCTATTCTAAGCTTTTCTCATGATGAAACAGGTGCTCTTTCATAGAGATTGTGTTTTTTGTTTTCTTGATACCTTCTCAACCCTTAACTATTATCCAACATTCCATAAATCAAGATAGTTTTAATTTTTTTAATTCTTTATGAATATTGATCATTGATGATGCTAAGGTAAAACGTATCTGCCTTTCTGAGCTGGGTTATTGGTTAGCAAGAGAGTTGACATGCTTCTTTAAGTTATTTTTGTTTTTAGTACAATTACAAATGTATGTATACATACATTTATCCAAACCTATGATAAGACTTAATCCTAAGTCTTGCTTGAAGTCATTCTAGCCATCCATTTGAGAAGTTAAATTCTAAATTAGTCTCACCATACATCTTCTACAAAGAATCTTTTGCATTGGTTTGGATCATTTCTCCGGTCATGTTTTCTTTCTCTTGATATTAGAGAAACCACTCTTATAATACCTTTTTCCAACTTAGGATACTTGGTTGAATTATGACTCTTAACACTGATGTTCTTGAGCTCTTTTAACAAATATTCTGTTGACCTTTTGGGAGTATTTGATATTGTTGATAGGCTAATGGAGAGATTAAATTTTTGTTGAATCCATTACTGCAAATCTTTTTGACTCAAAGAGGGATGGTCATTTTTGTATTGAAATTATGCTTTTCTCATCTCATCTGTTAATGTGGATTTCTTTATGCCTTTCAAATGAGAAGACATAATGGAGAAAGATTTAAGATTTCTTTTAAAATCTAAAGCTAAAACTAATGAGTATTATATTAATAAAATTTGTAATCTATTTACTTAAAATATTTTGTATTCATTTATCTTTCAAAACATTAACTTTGAAAAACTCTTTTTCTTATATACCCATCCCTTCTAATTTTCAAGATTTATCACAATTTTATAGTATTTTGTGTCATAAAATTTATTACTTCATTTTATATTTGTGTATTATGAATTTTGAAATTTTTTATATATACACTAGATATGCATTTTGTACATATTTATTTTTAGTTTTCATTGATAAGTTAAACATATAATTTAGAAAAAAAATGTGTAAGAAATATAAAAAAACTTTGTAATTAATAAATATTCATTTATCGATAAATTAATATATTATTCATTTATTGATGAATAAATATCTTTATAAAATAATATTATATTATTTTATAAAGGTTTTTTACTATACTACTCATTGGAATACGTCATCCTGACACGGGATTGGATCAAATAAAATATAACACATAACACATAAATCACCATATCATATATGAGTGAAAATATAACACATATAGACCAAAGTAGCATATTTGAATAAAAATTGGTAACCATTATAACTACTACATATGAACAAAATAGTATATTTGAACTACCATATTTAGACAAAAATAGTACATATGCATAAAAATAACACATTTGGATGAAAACACTTAAAATAAAGTCCCATTGGGTGACTTATTTCAATAAACTCCCTAGCTCCTTACTACTTAGCACCTTAGTACCCAGTAGAAAGGTTCACATCACTAGCCACTCAAAAAGAGGACATTCGCCTCTCAGGTGATTGATCTATTTTTCAGACTTTTGTTTTCTATTTTTTCCCCTTACCCTATTTTTATTTTTTAATAATAATTAATTTGATTGATTTAAAATTACTATATATTTTTTATTTATCAATTCAATATTTTAGCGAGCCTCTTTTGCCCTAGATTTTATTCACGAGGAATGAAATATTAAAGTATTCCATATCGGTAGCAGATTGTATTACAGGACTTGATTACATGTACTTAAATAGATTTAACACTTTGCACCGAGAATCAGAATTCACCACCAAACAAAAAATATAGATTTTTTAAAATCCTTTTTAAATACAAGAAAAAAAAATCCTTGTAAAGATAGATTATTTATCTTAAAAAAATATATAAAAAATAACCCTTATAAAGGTATTTATAACCACTAGTAGCATCTACAACTCAAGAATTATTTTATCTATTGTCTTATTGGCATCCGCTAGATGTCAGACACTTTTTTCAAACTTTTTTTAATAAATTATTAATAAAAAATATATAATAGTTATCATAAAAACATCAAATAGACCGAATACAGATAAAATATAATTATAAAGATACTTTTATAAATAAAATTAAGATATAAATGCACATACGGATGAAATAAATAATTTAAGCGGACCCATCCAACTCTCACCTCACAATTATAGGTCCTATGATTTGGATTGACTAACATTGATGCGCCATGTTTCCGTTGCGTAATATAAAGACTAAAGAAAACCCAACAACCTTAGTCATTACATGGAAATTTTGCACTGCACAGCGTGCGATGTCCGATAAGTAAAGTAATCAGACAAGTTACATACTATACGTGAACGGTAATCAGACGCGCCTTCCACGGGTACTTTCCACTTCGATGCGAAGAACTTCAGCTTCAGTTCCGATCATGATGGGCCACTTAGCTCATGCGATGCGTGGCTGTTGATAATCTCGTCTCCACGGAGACAAAAACAGACCCATGACACAGTTAGAATAAGATGGATGGGAATAATTTGCAGCCCCGGGAACACTGTCACATCATTCACGTCTTAAATCAATTAGAATAGCAAAAGAATTTTTAAAATAAAACAACTAATAATTATCATTTTGTAACATGTGACAAGTATTTATTTGTCCAGACATGATTGAAATAGCATTCTCTGGATATCAAATTTTTATCCAAGATTGATAAGATTAACGTGAAGGGTTAATTACAAAAACATAATTCATGTTTTGATTAATATGCAAACATATAATATGTGCTATCTTTTTTAACAATTAGATGATCTGAGTCTCATATAAAAATATCAATATTATTTAATAATTTTAGAATGATATGTATCGATATTTTATTGGTATAAAAAGTAATTTTACATTTTTTTAAAAAAAATTCTTATTTTCTAAATTTTTTAATATTTTATTTATTTAGTATTATTTTTTATTATATTAATTTTTTAGACCAATAAAACTCTAACACATTTCCTCTAATAATAATAAATATTAATGACACTTTTTTATAAAACTCGGGTCATCTAATTGTTAAAAAGATAACATAGGTTATGTGTTTGCAAATTACTCAAAACACAGGTCATGCCTTTTTAATTAACCCTAATTTGAATTTGGTGCCCCAAAAATATTATCACTTTATTATTTTTGTAAATAAACATGTTTCACATGTCAAATAAATTAAAATAGTAAAAAGTTTCTAAAATAAAGTAAATAATTGTTATTACTCTATAACATGTGAAAAAATATTTATTTGTCGGGGCAAAATCGAGACCATACTTCTATTTGGATGGTCTATTTTTAATCTATATTTGTATTTGTATTGAAACAATATATACAAATATATTTGATTTGTATCTATATTTGATCTATTTAATCTTTTCATGAGAACTGTAAACTTTTTTTATTTGTATTTATTTTTTCATAAATAATTTACTATAAAATATTTTAAAAAGTACCTACACCTATTAAAAAAAGCTGGGCAAAGACACCTCAAATCTTCATCCGGAGAACATTATTCACAATCTCCTCTGAGTCATTATATTAGTTTAAACCGATACGTGTCTCATTCTTATCTTAGTCTAATTTAGTGGTAGATTACCTGATACGGTAGATATCCTAGAGGCATTTGGCAGTTTACCTATCTAAATAAATACTAGCATTCCAATCAATATAATCAATAATGGTGGCAATGCAAGTATGATGAGAAAAAAAATAAAAATCTTGATTAAACCGAAGACAGAATAAAAACCAAAAATTCAACTTTTCTTCTTAGGATAAATTACACAAAAAGATAAGAGAAAAAATTAATTAAAATTCAAAAAATTCGATACGTGTTAATGATAACTTCAATTGACTCATTTTCATAAACGTTATCATATTAAATGAACTTAATATTTCAATTTATTTTACCCATACTTCTTATTTAATTGTGGTAATTGTTTGTTTTAAAGAGAATGTTTCCATTTACAGTGAAATACTGAAACTATAAAAATAAAATAAAATAAAATTCCATTTGCATTTGCAGTCTATAATCTTTCGCCCCTTGGCTTTTCCTACTCCTGCGTTTACTGATCTCCTCTCCTATGACCTTTCCTAATCAGAAGCCTCCCATCAACGTCGACTTCTTCGTCTATTGCTCGCTGGACTCACCTCATTGGTCATCTTTTCATCATTTTATCTCTTCATTGTCGCCGCTACTTAAGGTAGGGAAGAATCTAAGATTCCCACTCTGCAACCTTAAACTGCTCAACCCCCATTTTTATATCCCTTTGTCATCTGGTGCACTAGCTAGCAGATCTTAGTTTATCAATGCTATGGATTAAATATGCATCACTGCTGGTTTTAGCATATATATAGGCAGAGATGCAAGGTCTGTGAGTGAATTGATTTAAATGAGACGTCTCGCATTAGTTGTTCATTTTCAAAAATGTGAAGTATAGGGTATCGTATATTGCAAAGCTATACCTTATAAGAGCATTGTAAAATCTCTTATAATCAGTTCATTTCTTTGAATAAATAAGGCTATATTAGAATTGCTATCATTAGGAAATTGAATAGAATTGTAATAAAATTCTTATTTATTAATTTTTTATTTAAACAAAGGTATTTTGAGGAAAAAAACAACTTTAGTATTGAGTCATCATTCATACTATTTAATAAAGAATGACAATTTAATGTATTTTGTAATAAGGATTCATCATGAAATTGCTATTTGTAATACCTTTTATAACTAATAAAACTATAATGAAATTGTAATTATAATAAAGGGTAATTAGTACTGTCACAACCCAATAAAGTACCTTAGCTATATCGGTATACCATGTAACTAACCGAGGCCTCCAGAAATTTACATAAATACTATACAACTAATGTTTCCTATTTGAAGTGGACAATTGAACATGATCGATAGTTGTTTTAAGTGAGAAAGAGATTGTGTATATATATATATATATATATTAAGCATAACCAAACATAAACATATAAATCTAAGACTCACATATTTTGACAACCATAGTCTTTAAGGCTTCAACAAAACCCGAGAACCACCAAAACTTACAAAGGAAAAAATAAAACTTAACTTATACTATTACAACCCATTACTAAGTCTCTATTGCATATATGGTATTCACCTCAAAAGAGTACATGAGTCCATTCTAGACTAACTTCCACACCCGAGCTTGGCTTTGTTCTTCATGCTTAAAACCCTGTAAATCAACAGTTTAAGAGAACATGAGCAATTAAAGCTTAGTGAATAACATAATCTTAACACTATCATTAAGAACAAATAAGTTTAGTTAGCAATCATATGCAATACATGGATCAACCATATGCAACAAGCATTATTTGAATAACCAGAATTCAAAGCTATGAGGATTTACGCTCTCCCTAAGGATTGAAGGATAAATTTAGTAGTTTATGCTCATGAGAAACTCAAACCAAAGTAGAAGAACTTCCTCTTCACCTAACCTGCCTATGAGAATAGCCTCTCCAGAGCCCTACAGGACATGAGTAGTCTTTTAGAGAAAAATTTTGGTTTTCAAATAAAAACTTCTACTTTTCTTAAAACTTGAGAAATCTCACTAAATATTAACATTCTAAAGCCAACTCCAACACGGACGACCTCCTTCGAAGCCCGCTTAGTTTTTGCGAAGCTGACAATCCTATGGTAACCTATAAGCAAACTCACCCGTCCTAACAAGCATTACCATAGAATCGAAATATTAACACGTGACATGAGTACCATGTTAATGCAATATGATGATATGAAATGCATGTCATATTATTTTAGAAGTCTATTAAACTTAATTCCATATTATCAAGTGGTCAAATCAATTTCAGACACTCAATGAAACAACTATAATTTAATGTCAATGGAGTAGTTGTCACATTGATTATTAAGACTTACAACTCAAACATACAATACAACTATAATTTAATGTCAATGGAGTAGTTGTCACTTTGATTATTAAGAATTACAACTCAAACATGCAATATTTCCCATCCCCACGCAATTAATTGCCTATAGTTACGATTAAACTATATTCCACTATTTACAATCACAAACAAGATGATAGGATTCAAGTTACTCACCCGTGCATGCTTCTTAATCGTCGTAATAGTCCAATAGGAAATCCAACTCATAATCTAGGGTTCCTATAAGATAGAAAAGCTTGTATTACTATATACTTAACAAAGACAAGAAGGATTAAACAAGATTCTAAAGCTAAAGAAGAAGAAATAACACTTCAAGGTCGTCACGGCCTTCACCACGCCTTATATGAAGGGCCATATGAGATAGGGCAACACACAAGCTTCACTACGCCCCGCCATGCCTCATATGGAGGATCACTTGATGACCAGAGGCCATCATGCCCCTTGCCACGCCCCATATTAAGGAATTTGTCAATCCGGGTGAAGAACAGAAGCTACCACCACCTCTGCTACGCCCCATATGGAGAAGAATAGGGCCGCCACCACCTCTACCACACCCCATGCCAAAGGGCCTGGCCACCCAAACTGCACTCAAATTATGCCACGCCTTCCCCCACTCCCCGTGGCCTATTGGTAGCAAAAAACACTTTTACACTTCACATTATTACACACTTTAACCAACTTTAGTTGCCTCAAATCCATCCAATACACTCCAACATCTCATACAAAGACTCTAATTCACCATCCACTATTTCAATACTTCTAACCCATCTCTATATCCACATCAAACAACCAACCATTAACTTCAAGCTTTAAAGCTCTAAAACCACTTCTTTATCACTCAACTTCACATATTAACATCTAAAACTCATAACAATTCAAAATCAGCCATAAACCAACAACAATACTAAGTCTATAACTACTCAAACCCACAAACAATAAAGACAAGGCATGAGTTAACTTACAAAAACTTGCTTTAACTTGAAGATGGAATCTTAACTTACTTTCCTTGTTAATTTAAAGAAGAGAAAATGAAGATGAAGAGAGGAGTGTGTGTGTGTGCAACCATCGGTTTTTGAAAGAGAGAGCAAGGAAGAGAAAAAATTCTGCCATTTAGAGATAATTATGGGCATATATACAAAGCTTTGTTTTGACTTTTGGGGCAATTAAAAAGGAATTATGTGTGTGTGTGGTGTGCATGAAAGTTATGGTGGGTTACAAAGATCATTTTGGTAGCAACTAAAAGAGTTCAAAACAACATATATTAAACCATTATTTTTCTATAATATTACAATTATCAATTATTCAAACTCAAAGTATAATTTATTAACAATTTAGTTTATAACTCCTATTTGATGAAATAGTTTCTTATAAGAATTTATACCAATTTTATTGGTAATTTAGAAATTAAGCTTACAAAACTTAATTTCTTTAAGAATATAAAGAATACTTAATTAATAATTTCTCATCACTAATTCCATTGATGATTTTAGACTTCTATTCTTACTAAATTGATTTTATAAAAACTATTATACTTAAATTTACTCAACTTTTAATTACTCAAACATATACAATCACAATACATTAAATCTTTATTTTCTAATTCTATTTACGAAAAACTTAGGGATTACAAATACTCACGGTTTATAGTTGTGAAACCATCTTTTTATCTTAGTACCTCTATTGGTTTTTAACATGACAAATTGACCATGTAAGGAACTATTCATTTTATATTTTCTTATATAAATGATAAAATTTAGAAATTACCAAATAATAGTTGAGGACAGATGCTTCTTTAAAAGCCTAACTTTCTATTATGCTAAGCAACTCAATAAAGAGGGTTCTTAATGAAAATTATAGTGCTAAAAGCCCCAGGATGAAAATGGCCTAACTAATTTTAAGAAATATGGAGTAAACTGCACTAAAGTAATCAAGTTCATAACCATTATATTAGACTAATACCATATCTCTAATTTAAGCCAGTATTACATTTATTTATTTTGTATTTATGTTGTTATTTTTGTGTTTTTATTTTTCCTAATTAACCTCATTATGCTTTCATTTAATATCGTTTATATAGATAAGAATGATGTTGGATTTCATTTTAAGTATCCTTGGTGTGTGTTTATAGGGCAGAAATTTTAAAATGTCTCCAATGGATTGAAGAAAAGATGTTTTCTTTTTTTCGTTTTATCACTATAATAGAAAAAATAGGGTTCGAACTTAATATATTTTACTTAAAAGATAAAACAATATATCACTAATTTATAAGGCTATCCGCAGATTGAGGAAGAGATTACTGAATATGGTTTCTAACTTTTGGGACCTATTCATTATACATATAACCTACTCGATTTTTGAATTGCTATGGTAAATAAAATAAAATAAAGAAAAAAGGTTAAAAAGGAAAACAAACTCTTCCGGAATCTGAATATTCTTTAAGGATGCTTCAGTAATCAGTATGATTCTCTGTTGCCACTGTCCTACCAATTCAGCCAACAGAGTAAATAACATAGACGAAAATATAAGAAGGTGTGTGTCAGGGCACCCACTGCGGAGTGAAGGTTTTGAGGCAAATTGCTCTTTGCTTATCAATAATAATAATAATAATATGATGGTAGTCATGATACCACCGTTAACATGACGTGTGTATTTAAATAAAATAATCATATAAAATTTTTAAATATTTAATTCTTATCAAGCCAAAAAAAATCATTTTTCTTTAATTTTAAATTATATGCAATCTTTTTTTGGCCAAAAAATTATATAGAATGGAAATTTTAATTCATGCATAACCGCCCAGACATTGTCTTACATTCTATTTGGGGAAGAAGGTTTATTACCAAAAGTCCTCCAACCCTCAAATAATATAAAAAAGCTTCGTTAATGAGTTTCTTTGAAACGCTTGTCAAAACCTATAAAAATAGCTTAACTTTGTAAGAAATAAAAATAAGAAAGTTGTATGTTGATCTCATTTTCCTGGAAATGGACCTCGTTGTGCTGTTTGTAAAACGGTTGTGGAGGGACCATGTCAAATTTTGTGTTTAATTTTACTTATTTTTATAATTAATTACTTAAAATTTAAGAGTGTGAATTTGATATATGACTTTTTTTTTTCAAGCAATTGACTACGGCACTTTTACCTTTCTTTCACAATTAAAAATGTAAATTTAATTTATTTTTGTAATTAACTACTTGATTCAAGTACTATAAATAGCTTTAAAAAATCTGTAGGCAATAAATTATCAAATAGTTAGATTAAAAAAAATTTAGATAGTTAATTATAAAAATAAGTATAGTGTAACTAATTAGCATAACATTCACACTGGTTAACATTTTTCGTTTTCTTATTAAAATTATGAATAAAAGCACCAGACACCCTTAACATTAATTGCTAGGACCAAACAAAGTTGAAAAGTAGATAGTATTTTCTTTAGTGTTATTTATTTATTTATTTTTATGATTGAAAGTATCCTTTAAGAAAAAAGTTGTATTTTGTAAGGATTAATGTTTTCAATAAGAAAGAAATATTCTAGGTTTTATATATTTTCTTTTCTATATACATGGGTATTTATACATAATCAAGCTCTTTTATTTTTTGTATACAAATATGCTATAATGACTATTGTAATTTGTTTTCAATGATATTCATTGATCAGTCATAAACTCCTAATTAATTATATTCATTGACCTTATGATTCAGTCATAAACTTTAATTTCTAGGAGTCCTTCACGCCAACACTCCTCACAAGTTGGTGCATAGATATCTATCATGCCCCACTTGTTAAGTGAGTTATAAAAATTCTTGCTACATACTGCTTTAGTTAGGATATCTGCTAATTGGTCTTCTGATTTTACAAAGGGAAACCGTATTGTCTTTTCTTCAAGATTTTGTTTGATGAAGTATCGATCAAACCTCCACATGCTTAGTTTAATCATGCTACACCGAATTATGAGAAATATCAATAGCTACTTTGTTATCGCAAAATAAATCCATCTCGCATTTAAGAGAAAATTCAATCTCAGACAACAAATTTCTAAGCCAAAGAAGTTTACATAACCCTTTTGCCATTCCTCTAAATTCTGCTTCCGCACTTGATAATGCTACTACCTTCTGCTTCTTACTTCTCTATGTAACAAGATTCCCACCGATAAATGTGAAATAGCCTGAAGTTGACTTTCTATCTAAAATATTTCTAGCCCAATCCGCATCTGTATATCCTTCAATATTCAGATGACCATTCTTAAAGAACAAAATGCCTTTATCAAGCGATGATTTTAGATATCGAAGAATCTGAATGACCGCATTCATATGACCTTCGCTAGGGCAATCCATGAATTGGCTAACTACACTGCCTAGATAAGCAATATCAGGTCGGGTATGAGATAAATAGATCTACTTACCAACTAGCCTCTGGTATGTTCCTTTGTTTGTTGGTACTTGATTTGAGTATTCTCTAAGTTGGTGATTTTGAATTATAAGTACATCAGTGGTTTGCAGTCCAATAACCCGACTTCAGTTAATAAATCCAGCACATATTTCCGCTGAGAAAGAAATATCCCTTGATTAGATCTAGCAACTTCAATCCCCAAGAAGTATTTGAGTCCTCCCAAATTCTTCATCTCAAATTTTGATGCCAATTGAGATTGAAGTTTTGCTATCTCGTCTATATCATCTCCTGTAATGATCATATCATTAACATAGATGATTAGAGCTGTAATCTTGCCTTGTTGGTGTTTCAAGAATAAAGTGTGGTCGGAGTCACTTTGTTGATAGCCATATTTCTTCATTGCAACACTCAGTCTTCCAAACCAAGCTCGAGGTGACTGTTTTAACCCATATAAAGCTCTCTGTAACTTGCAAACGACCTTATTGTTAGAGTTTACCACATATCTAGGAGGGATATCTATATAAATTTCTTCTTTAAGGTCACCATGGAGAAAAGCATTTTTTGATGTAAAGGCCAGTCAAGATTTGCTGCAAGGGACAATAAAACTCTAATTGTGTTCAATTTTGTCACTGGAGAGAAGGTTTCTTGATGATCGATTCCATATTTTTGTGTGTATCCCTTGGCAACCACTCTAGCTTTGTACCTTTCAACAGATCCATCTGCTTTGTATTTAACTTAAAACACCCATTTGCACCCTACTGTATTCTTCCCTTCTGGTAATGTAGCAAGAATCCATGTTTTATTTTTCAACAAGGCCTCCATCTCTTCCTTCCTGGCTTGAGTCCATCTAGGGTCTTGTAATGCCTCTTCTGCATTAGTAGGAATGTGATGAGATGAGAGATCATTTGCAAAGCTTTTCAAAGATTCAGATAGTAATCCAATGGACATGTAATTGGCAATAGGATATTTGGATTGTTGTTCTTCCATCTCAAGAGAGTATTGACTTGGGGGCACACCACGATTATGCCTGTAAGGTAATCTATAGCTAGGGATAGAAGCAACAGTATCTATGACATTAGAGGGTTGATGATCAATAAGGGTTGATGAGAACTTACTTCAGTGATGTTCTTAGGAGATGGACTAGTGGTTATTGGTGAAGAAGGGGGCACGTCATCATTTGAGGAAATTGTCTTTGACTCATTCTGAATGTTATATTGATTAAATCCTGGTCACTCATATCTCATCCAATTCACCTCTTCACTAGAATTCTCCCCCTGACGAGGTGGAGTGGAGAGCTTAGTAGTAAAGAATATTTCAGTTTAAAAAAATGTGGCATCCATAGTGACATATGTTTGCCTATGAGTGGGATCGAAGCAGATATCCTTTTTGGTGTAGACCATAGCCTAAGAAAATGCACCTTACAGCACGAGGATCAATTTTTGTGTGTTGATCCTTTTGGACATGAACAAATATAACACACCCAAACACGCGTGGTGGCATCATCAAGATTGAGGGCAGTGTTACAAAATGAGATAATGCTTGAAGAGGAGTTTTTATTTCAAGAACTTTCGTTGGCATCCTGTTGATAACATAAACTTGCCTCTGCCCAATAATGCCCAGTCATATTAGCCCCAATAAGAAGAGCTCTAACAGTTTCAGGAATATGCCGATTTTTTCGTTCGGCCACTCCATTCTTTTAGGGAGTATGCGAACATGATTTCTCATGAATCATTCCATGTTGACGAAAGAAGTCATTAAATTGCGTGTTGACATATTCTTCGCCATTATCGAACGAAGAACCTGTAATTTAGTGGAGTATTATGTACAAACCATATTATAAAAGGACTGAAAGGTATTGAAAACATCATCCTTATGTTTCAACAAATACAACCACGTCATCCGTGTGCAATCATCAACAAAAATCACAAACCATCGATAGCCATACATATTAGGTTTCGGGGATGGTCCCCATACATTAGTGTGGATTAAGGAAAAATGAATAGTACTTTTATTAAAACTCAAAGGATAAGTGGCCCGATGGCTTTTTGCAAAAATACAGGTCTCACATTTAAATTGAGAAATTGCCATATCTGAAAATAAATCTGGAAGAACATGTTTCAAATATCCAAATGACGGATGAGCTAACTGACGATGCCAAAGCCAAACTTGCTCTTCCTTGAGCATATTCTGATGAGCGGTGTGGCATGCTTTACCGATCTTTACGTCCATCAAATAGTATAATCCCCCCTTCTCAAATACCATGTCCAATAATCTCCTTTGTTAGAATATCCTGAAGAAGAAAAGATTATGATAAATAATTGCAACACAATTCAAATCTTTGGTAAGTTGACTCACAGACACTAATTTGTGAGAAAGAGATGGAATAAGAAGAGTATTGGATAATGGCATATTAGGTGCCACTATTACTGTACCAACCCCTGTTACTAGGGAAATTTTTCATTGGCATTTGTAATGTTGGTTCTTCTAGACTTAAATCTTTGGGAGATATCATTTTCATCATAGGTCATATAGTCAGAGGCTCCTAAGTCAAGAATCCATTGGCCATGAGCATTGTTTATTTTAAATTCATGTAGATTCATACCTGCGACTGGTTTATGAATTTTGGTGGTGCTGACATTGTGAGCTTGAGCTGGAATTAAGGAAAGAGTCATATCACTGATGGCAACTGATCCTTGACCTCTAGTCATATGTTCATTCTTGCATGTGTCATTGGTTCCTTCAACATTATGTTTTTTCTTTGACTGTAATTCATGCCAATATTCAAGATACCCATGGATTTTAAAATAGGTCTCCCGGGTATGTTTAGTCCCTCCGCAATGAGAGCATTTCAGTCTATCAGATGAATTCTTTTTAGAAGAGGAATTTGATTTTCCATTATGAGACGAAGTTGTTGAAAGAGTTATAGTCCTCAAACTCTTTGATGTAAATACGAACCTGATGGTTCTTCAGTCGAAGTTCCTATCATGACTGCTTGTCGCACCGCTTCCCGTCGAATATGTGCATAGCCTAATCCATTGTGGGGAATGGTTGCATCTGCAGAATATCTCTGCGAATGTTGTCTAATCGGTCATCCAGGCCATCCAAGAATACGTAAACTCGATCTTCCTGCAACATGTTGTTATAATGCTGAATATTAGTTTGGCATTGCGTGGGATTTGGCCTTCAAAAGTCAATCTCTATCCATAATCCTTGTAGACTGTTGTAATATTTTTTTAATGAACCACCTGCTTGCTTTAGTCGTGATACTTTACGTCGAAGGTCATACACTTGGTAGAAATCACTCCCATCAAAATAAGTTGTTGCTATGGCATCCCATACCATTTTTACCGTAGGAAATCTGATGAAATTCCCATTCAATGATGGGTCCATGGAGTTAATGAGCCATCCTTTTACTATGGCATCATCATACGCCATTTTCAGAAGGTTGGATCTATCGTTGCAGGTTAGGGCATATCACCATTGATATGACCTAATTTGTCTTTGCCAGAGATGTACATTTCCATCACTTGAGACCACAGTGCATAGTTGGTCCCATCCAATTTAATTTCTATTCGAGCAGTGGCTATGTCCATTGTTGAGGTTGTACTAGAATTCTTAATAGGATTTCCGTCATTTTGATAATGAGTTATGATAAGATAGATGAAGAAGAGATTTCAGGGGTTTCTGGTGACTGCAAATCTTCACCAGCCATATCGGTGTTGTAGGATGTTATTTGCTTCAGTGTTGTCTGTATAGAGGAGGATGGGAATTGAAAATTTGCTCTAATACTATGTTTTCAATAAGAAAGAAATATTCTAAGTTTTATATATTTTCTTTTCTATATACATAGGTATTTATACATAATCAAAACTCTTCTATTTTTGTATATAAATCTGCTATAATGATGATTGTAATTTGTTTTCAATAATATTCATTGACCAGCCATAAACTCCTAATTAATGATATTCATTGACCCTATGATACAGTCATAAACTCCTAATTTCTAGGAGTCCTTCACGCCAACAATTGATAGTTTTTTCTATTAAAGAAAAAGAATAAAAATAGAAATTTCTTATTTGATTTATATTAAATAAAATAAATTTTTCTTAAACTATGATTCTTTGTCAACTAAATAAAGGAACAGCAGCCAAAGCCATTGTAGCTTTGTGATAGTGATATGAACATTGCTTTCCAACAACATAAACCAAGATCAATTTTTCCCTCTTAAAGTTGTAATATGTAAAGGCTAAAAAGACAAAAAAAAAAAAAAAAACAAAGGGATAATTATTTATGGTAATGAAGACAAAATAAATTTTTTCTTTTTTTTTTTTTTGTCATTACAATAAAAGGGAGGGAATCTAAGTTAATATCTCTAACTTCAGAGATGAGGAGAGATGCCCCTAACTACAAGGCCATTAACAAAAAGTAACAATGTAATTCTACTAAATCACACACAAATAAATGCTTTGATAACCTAATGAGATTTAAAAGTTTGTAAACATCCACTAACAAGAACATGTGACAATCTATCATGTGTTCTTACTCATGAGCAAGGGTATGCAAAGCATTGTAATATCTGCAGTAAACTAATATCTTTATGTAATTAGTTGACATCAATGAAATAAGGGGATTTCCAAAAAATAAGCGTATAATTTAGTGAGTCATCTAACCAATGAACAATAAACATATCTTGATGCTATGATGTGTATAATAGCAAATATAGATTAACATGATGCACAAGCAAACACAACTACAACCAAATTTTACTTTACATTTTCATTTATCAAATATAGTCACAATCAATAATAGGAGCTACTTCCTTTGGCTTTTTTGATTCAATGCAATCTCTAGAGTTGGTCCATGGCCTCAAATTTACCCCAAATAACCAATGTTTTTCCCCCTCTATCGCATCCTTTCATTTTAGATTGACTTTGCAACAAACTTAAATGACAATGGTTAATGAAGACACACCTACGTACCCCATCCCAATTTAAGAATAGGTATCACATTTGAACCTAAAAATTCACTTTATTTTAACTTTCTAACCTAATTTCAACCAACCATTGGATGTTATACTAACCCAATAGTCCTAGCCATGTTAAGAGTAGGCATTTCACAACATACACAATCAAGAGCAACCCAAAAATAGATCATACATAAAAAAGATTAAGTGCAAGTTAGTCTTTTTTTTTTTTTTTTTTAGTACATATGAGCATAATATAGGGTCTGTTTGAATGGTTTGCACTTCATCTATATTTGTATTTGTATTCGATCTGTACCTGTATCTAATTTGCATCTAGTCTGTTTAATCTTTTTATGAGTAAAATTATTTGTTTTTCATCTGTATCTATTTCTTAACAAATAATTTGTTTGAAAATATCTATGTGTCATCTACATGTAGACGAAATAAACAGACCCATAATATATACAAACCACAAATAAAAGAAAATAATAATCCGTATGGCATCAATTACTCAACAAAAGATATGATTAACTTTGAGTCTATCTCCAATTATACATATTCAATCAAATATTTAATTGAGGATTCATCTAAAAGCAAGTTCTTTCAACCACACTTAATGTTTGATTTATTAAAATTATGCAAAAGGCCAATTTTAATCAACTTTAATCAAGTTCATTTGACCAATCTAAGTTAAAGAGGGACCTTTGAGTCTCATTAGGTTTTGTCCATCTTCTTGTAGTTTCATCAACCAAGCTACCTAAAGATTAAGTCTATCTCCACTTTCCCCGATACGATAGATCAAAACTTCGATTTTCAATTATAATTCCACTTTGAATTTTTGAATTTAAAATAACTCATTTAACATCTATGCTCCATTTTGATTTAGTAATTGATTTTCACTCATTTTATTAACTTCTAAGCCTATTGTAAACACCCAATTTTTGCCCACACATTCTTTGAACTTTCAGTCCAGGTAGTCTTTCAATTAAAAGTTAAAAAGAAAAGAAAAATAAAAAAGTAGCTAAAAAATTGCAAAATAAAAAAAGACAAAAGTTAAAATGTGAAGAATAAAAAACAAAGAAAAGATGACCAAAATTAGAGAAAATTGAGAAATAACATTTTTTTTTTTTGTTAAGAGTAATTTTTTTAAGTTAGAAGCCACACATGCAATTTAGCAGCTTTAAGCATTCAAAGAAAATATTAATTTTCTTCAAATTCGATATTCTCTGAGCTAGTACAGTTTATTTTTTATAACCATAATACAAGGTCTATTTAAGTGAAATATGACTCAAGCGACGCTTTATTTAAGGTTAAATTAACTTGAATTAATTACGAACTGGATTAGGAGCAAACTTAGGCTTAGAAATCCATTAAGTTGACTTCATTTTTTTTCCTGAAAATTTCTTTTTATAAATGTATATTACACTACTTTATTGCTCATGAAGTAGTTTTTTTTTTTTTTTTTTTTATGGACTAGTTGGCTCAATGTTGATTTCAATTTAACTGAGTTTAAGGTAGAATCTTCTCAAGCCTATACAAAGTTAAAATGGCAATATGTTA
Organism: Combretum micranthum; assembly: GCA_024138025.1. Lineage (NCBI taxonomy): Eukaryota > Viridiplantae > Streptophyta > Magnoliopsida > Myrtales > Combretaceae > Combretum > Combretum micranthum. Next base: position 227,991 of record JAMXBD010001795.1, on the reverse strand, counting down.
GATGATATTTTCCAAAAAGCCAAGCCAGTGGTGCATGTTATGTTTAGTTGATGATTTTAAATTCGTTGTTTACGGCATGCACGCACTTGTGCACAAGTATAGTAGAAAAAGCATGCTTTGGCACCACAAGCACTTTGTCCACAACCTTTGTCAAGAAATGCGAATGCGCATTTCCTTCAATTTTAATGTAGAATTTCTTGAATTTTGAACGTATTATACTTAATTTTGATAAAAGTCAATTCAAAATGGCTAGAAGATTTTGTTAAACTAGAAAAAAAATGAGTTGACATTCATAAAATATGGATTAAATTTCAAATTAAGACAAGGGGAGAAAACCTTAAATCTAATCTCAACAAATTCGAGACAATACATAGTATTTAATTTATTTATAAAGCGATAACTGTAAAGATTACTGTATAGGAAACACAATATGACCTTTACTTCCACTTGAATTTGACTCAGTAACCTCACGATTTTATTCTCTTTAAACCTACTCGTGATCATGTTTTACCTCCTTTTTAGGAGTTTATCATTTCTATGAAAAAATGATTTTAGCAGTTAAAAACATTTAGAAAACTCGAGTATTTGATTTAATTGTTGCAAAATCAAGCCTAGTCTGGAAACATTAATTCACTGGTATAGGGTTTATTTGATGAATGATTGCTCGTCGTGTTGCCTAAAGTTAGACCACTAGTAAGCTAATGTTCCATATTATTAAGGTTTTCCAACAAGTCGGAGCGAAGACCATTGTTTTGGTCTTTTGAGGAAATAAAGAAATAATTGAAAGTTGTTTCATAGGTTGAACCAATAAACAACCTAAACTCGTGCCAAGTCCGACTTCCAATTCTTTCTTTAAGAGTTGTCCAACCCACTATTTTAATATAATATATATTTTTAAATCCATAAAACTTCTATTGGATTTATTTTTGGAGGTTATTTTTTTAAGACTTTAGGGACCTCTTTATTTTTCATGTTTTATTAGGTGTTAGAATTATTTTGCACTTATCATTAGTTTGCATATTTAGGTTTTTTTTTAATCTTGCGAATATTTGTTATATTTGCATGTTAATTGTTTAACATGAAAATTTATATGAACATATGTGATATATTTTTTTCATTGATCATATTTGTATTGAATCAAAAGGTTTGTATTAGATTTTGAATAGGTAAAACATTGCACAATCAAATAAGTTTTATGGAAAAGCTACACTTAATTGGCCTATAATATTAACACCATAATAATATTAACACCATAAGACTCAACTCAAAAATATGCTCATCGGTGAACTATGGATTGATTGGTGTATGTGTGAGTTTGTCTAGCCTGCCTTTGTTTTGATTTATCTCATTTTGTAGGATCTGTTGATTTGCAATTAAACTCTAAATGGTAGCTGAAGAAGTCTAGATGGTAGCATGACCAAAAGTTCACTAATCACAATCTGCAACTAGAGTCTAGATAATAGCTGAAGGAGTCCAAACATTAGCATAATTGGAATTCAAATGTTAACTTGATCATACATGGCCAGCAAGCTACTAACTAGGCTCCAATGGCTTAGCGTCTAAACATCAGGGGAGGGAGTCCAAATACCATGGTCATGTAGAAGGTAGTATCAGAAAGTAGCCGTTGTCTTAGCATTCAATGGTGTGGCAAAAGAGGAAAAAAATGGACAACGACATATTTTTCAAGAGCTTATAAATATGACTTCTTTGGTAGATTTTAATAAGTTTTTTAGAGTTATTTGCCAATCTTAATTAAGTTACCAAGAAAGGGGGTTGAAGTGGTTGCTCTTTCTAATGCCATAATCTAAAACCATTACAACCCACCACATATCCTCACTAGATATGAATACGCTAGGGCTATGATTCCACAATCCACAAAAATAACCATAAACTTCAAATAGTCACGTATAAGGATACTGTTTAAAAACATTTCGTAATAAGAAAATTTCTAAATAATCTAGTTGGTATAAATCAAAAAGCTAACTTAAATCAAACTTATAACATCATAAAAGTCTCATAAAATTTCATAATCATAAAACTATTAATATTTGATAATTGTCTTCAACCCTGATTTTCTCAAATCCAACATATCTAAGAATCAACAAGAAAGTTAGGTCCACTATCGTCCTTCCCATAGTCCACATAGATATCATATCCAAATAAATCAAATACTACAAAATCATCACCTATTCTTGAAAAAGATAAAGAAACGAGCACAAAGGCCCAATATGTCATACCACAAAACACATGTGCTTGAGCAAACCAACATACGATTTCACATGCATCATCATACGTGACAAGCACAGGTTATTATATTTAGTTAGCCAAGCAAGCAACACGGTTTAGAACCATCTGTAGTTTAGTCATAAACCTAAAGCAACTCATGACTCCGTAAAAACAACTAGTATAGAAAATAACAATATATACATATATTGGTGTTGTGAAATCTTCACACACCCTAGGACCGTCCTTGCATCCTCCTAAACTACCAGAATCATCTCTGTGCACAACTTCACTCATGATAATACCACGCCCAGATCATCAGGGTACCGTCCTAGTAGTAATAGTCCTCCCAATCTACTAGACCTAGCCATAGATAAGCAATAAACAAAATTTTAAAACCCGATAATAATTATTCAGATTACAATTTCTAATCCTACAAACACAAATAGCAACAAGGTAAGGTCGTCCTGAAATCACTTTAGGAATAGAAACCCTAATTTCCACCAAAAACACGTAATCATAATCAAAACTCAATCAAAATATGTTTTCATAAGAATATTCATAATTCCATCATCACCAAAACCTTAATCTGAAAAGTAAGCCCTTAGGTTTAGGGATGCAACCGGGGCGGGTCGTTATAGGGTACCTGCCCGCCCAACTCGTTAAAAATCCTATAGGGTTTTGGGATAAAAACTAAAACCCGATATGTTGTCGGGTCGGGTTTTGGGTTATATACGTAACCCGTTAAAAAACCCGACCCGAGATATATATAAATAAAAATAAAAATAATATAATTATAGTATGTGAAATTTGAATTTTGATTTTTTTCCATTAGACTTCGGCCATTCGGCGGGCAAACAACTTTACGGAATTTTTTTTCCCATTTGCATTTTTTCAACCACACACATTGCAAGTCCTCATTCAGTCACTCCTCACACAGTCACACTCACAGCTCACAAGTCGAAGTCACAAACTGAAGAATAAAGCAAACCGCAAACCCTAGCCGCAACCTCCAACTCCTTCAGTCCTTCTCCTACGAGACTACACGGTGTACACTCTCCACATCTCTACCCTCTTCCTTCTCAACCTCTCGCTGTCTCCGAACGGTTTCATCTCATCTTCGTCGCTTACTCTTCCGGTAAGATATTTCGCAAACAACTTTACGGAATTTTTTTTCCCATTTGCTTGTTGTACGGTGACGGTGTTACTTTTTTTCTGGGCTGTTGGCACCGCCTTAGCTAGTTGAAACAGAGATCCACAAGGATGCTACCTTCTTGTAATGATCGCCTGATGTTTTAAATCGTTCTTTGGATTAGAACTTGATTTTATTGATTTATTCTTTTATGTATTCATGATGTTCTTTGTATAGAAATTAGCCCAATCATAACTTTCTTCTTTTTGAGTTTATAGTAATCTGACGAACGATTTCTCAATTTCGTTCTCTTTGTATTGTAATCTGCATCTTTTCCTATTAGAATCTTGTTAATCTTCATTTTTTCTCTTGCTTTTTTTTTTTTAATATTAGGATTCAATAAATATTTTTCAGGGGAAATTAATTAGAGATATCCAAATCATTTAATGCTTGTTGTTAAATTCATGCATTGAAAACACGTAAAATCAACCATAAATCATTACTTGGCCAAAAAAAAAAAAACAAGCCGTAAATCATTACTAAATAAAATCTTAAATAATCATTAATGTGCATCAAATTAGTGTTTGTCCGTTGGAACTACCGAAGTTATGCTGTTGTTATTCTATCATATCAATATATCATTAATGTGCATCAAATTTCCAGTTTCCTCTCTCCTCCATCTCCATTTTGAATAATTGCTATCGGGTCGGCTCGGGTTTATAAACGGGTTCTTTAAATCCTTATCGGGGCGGGTTCTGGGAATGATGTAAAAAACCCTATCGGGTTTTTCTCGGGTTCTGGGATACCATTTAATAATCGGGTCGGGTTCGGGTTGTAAATAACCCGTCCCAAACCCGCCCCGGTTGCATCCCTACTTAGGTTTTATGCTTGAACCATAAACCGTAAGTTAACCAAAAACCCTAAAATCAACAAATCTATAATAAATCCTAATGGATTTAGATTTGGTGGTCCAACGCTCTTAACCTTTAAAAAATAAAATTGAGATAATCATGGATTATAGTCCGTAATAATATAAAGAAGCTTAAAAATATTAGATTCGTCAAAATTTAGTTCGTTTCGAATCCGAATGGGATCAGATATTGAAAACTATGCTTTAGTGCACCGAACAGTAAAAATATTCCGATAACACTTTTAGACTCGTAAAATATAAGGATTTTAAAACTATCATTTTTATAATTTTTCGGTATCTAAAAATATCAGATATAGCCTCTTTACGTGTATTTTATTTACTACTTGCGATAATTTGTCTTATCTACTATTCATTACTATTTACCTATTTATACTTTTTTACTACATATTCTTACACTCTACCATACCTATCTCTTATAATTTAAATTTCTCATACAACTTTATTCACATCATACCTCACACATTATTACTTTTCATTAATAAAATTACAAAACAAATAAAATCTCACTCTCTCTTCTCCCTTCCTAAAACCAGCACCACCCTTTACACACACATACAATTTTTTTTCGTTTTTATCTTATTTAGTTCACACAATTTTTCCTCCACAAAACTCTATAAATATCTCATCTCTCTCTATTTCTTTCATACACTCATTTACTATAACAAAAATCTCTTAAAATCACTATCCAAATCCTCTCTCCAAAATTTTTCTCATGTACCCATATTTCTATTATTCTCATACTAGTATAACCTCTCTTTTTCTACCAATCCCATTTCTACTTTAGCTAAAATTCTTTCCAATATCTCTTTACTATGTTATGTAACTTAACATGACCATGGTGTATGTTTCCTAAACCTATAAGTGTTATGAAAGCAATACTATATTCATGTTTTATTCTTGCATGTACAAATCTTATTTTATTATTATGTTAATTTATTGTTGTTATGTTGTTATCATGTTATTATTGTTCTAATCTAACTTCTATATGATATTAAATACATCTATGTATATATATATATATATATTTCTTAGAGCATATAAGCTTACTAAAGTAACCATTATTTATTTATTTATGCTTTGCAATTTATTTATTTATTCAATGCTTTTATATTAAGACTAATCTTTTTAATCTTAGACTTGTCCTCATCAAGTCAAAACAAGTTTTTTATTTATTTTATTTTTTTCTTTTTGGACTTACCCATGTCTAAGTCCGAAAGTCTTGAATCAAGCTAAGTCTTCTGATACTTGATATTTATTATATGCTTATTTTTATATTTCTCATCTTTCTTATTAACTATTTTTGTCATGTTATTTAGTTACAAACTCATATTCATGCATCATCATGTTGATTGTTGTCTTAATAAAAATCAAAAGTTCTTTCTTAAGTAAAAGAAAATAAGCTCAACTCACTTTAAAAATGTAATTTTATCATTTAGGAAAAGTTTCATTGAAATTTAGAATTTTATTTCAACAAAATATTTTTCACAGAATTTTAGACAAAGATCACCATGGATTTAGTGTTGTTAATATGTAAAGACTTTTCAAAATTTTATTTAAGAAATTCTTTACTCTCTTTTCAAACTACCATTAAGACCTAACGTTGATAATACTTTGCTATGATAATTTTGCTTAAAAACTTGTTTATAAGATCCTCACTAATATTTTAATAAATATAAAGATTAAAACAAGCTTTTCAAAACAACTTAAAAATCAACTCACCAAGTAAGTCTACTTAGAGAATAAAATTGATAGATAACTAGGAAAGACTAAAACTTTTGAATCTAAATTATCTTTTAAGAGTCAAGGAAAAATAATTACATCACACACTTAGTGCTTCAAAAATCTTTAGATTTATTTCTAATAACTTGAAATAAAATTGTCAAACTTTACTTTTTCAATTAATGAGGCAAGTTGTTTTATGAAAAGTCATTGATTAAGACAACATCATTAAAATCATGTATATAGTATGAGTTTCATATGTATTAAAGGGATTTTTTGATTATATAAATATCTATATGTTTGCTATGGGATTTTTTGTTGATAAAAAACTCGGAAAAATCATGTTTTAAGGGTTGGGATTTTCGTGTCAGTTCTATACCACGACTATTTGGAACCCAAATAACCTTTTATGATAAAAATAACCTCAGAAATAGATAAATCTTTTCAAGTAGGTAGAAAACGGTATATAATATGAGAAATCCCGACTTAAAATGAGCAAGATATGGTAATTTTAAATTGGAATTTTAATCCATACGAATTTTGACAAACTTAGTAAAATAGAATTTGCAAGTTAAGTAGAACTTCCAAGAAATACTCATTTTGGGTATTTCTCTTGTTTAGGTGAAGCGTAGACCAAGTTTCCTTGTCCCGATGACTACTTTGACTAGAAGCTTTATGCTACAATGGCCAAATGAGTTTAATTTCCCACGGTCTTGAGCATATGTTTTTGCTTGTAGATTAGCGGCACTAAAATTAGGAAAAGATAAAAACATGGAAGCGCATGTGCCTTACATATATGGTTAAAATTATGTTAAGCATATCGAAGCAAGAATTGTCAAATAATCAATGTTTGATTTGGTATAGAAATTATATGTTTGCAAATTCGATGATCACTTTTAAAACATCTAATACTATGCCATAATTACTAAAATAAAATGATTCATGCATAACACGTAGTAAGTCAAATTACATTCATTACTATATATCTAGTGGGACAAGGGCATAGTAGTGAGGTCCGTAGAACCTGAAACTCTACTTTATGGCGAAGGCCGCCTAATTAAAATGGTGGGTAGACACTTGAATAACTACATTTTAGCGGCTACTAATGGTTTGCATGAAACTACAAAAACCTTATTTGCGAATTATGGACTATATGGTTCGGAATACCTAATCCTAAATGGAGGGATAAATTCATTCAACATATGATTCCCGGAAAATCACATGTATTATTTGCTGACATGTTTGTTGCATCTCATATGCTTGTTAAATAACTTGTTTGATTATTGATTTCTTGAGTACTTTGTTTGTAGAAATAATTCTCACTAAGTAAATATGCTTGTCCCCTTTTAGATATTTGTTACATTGCCCCTACCTTTGGTTGACGCTTAGGGGATACTTTTCTTAAGTACTACTCTTTTGGATTCAGGAGTTTTTGGATGAAGTCAAGACTAGATGTAGACTTAGACTTCTAAGTATATCTTTGATGTAATTGTTTTAGATAGACCATGTTGGACTATATATTTTGATAGGGGAATGCCTCTTTGATATTTTTAAGACTCTTATATGTTATATTTAAGGTATTTATGTTGTGATTTCCATTCTTAACTACTATTATGAATGTCTTCTTAAATAACTTATTTCAAAGTTGGTCTTTTATGATCATGAAAGCACGTCTTACACCCGATATCGAAGTTTTTGGGATGACTAAGGTTGTCGTACTTAAATTTTAATATTGAGTGTGGCGAACTATCGCATTCAGGGTACTCTTTGGGACGTGACAATACCTAAACTTTACTTAAATATTTAATTAACTACCTAAAATTTTGTTAGTCAATTTACTACCTAAATTTACCTTTTGTGTCCAAAAAGCTACCTCGTTTAATTTCGATATCTTAGTTGGCATTAATGACCCATCCCCACTTGACACGTATCTTTCTCCTCCTTCTCCTTCTTCTCTTTCTCTTTTAAACCTCTCTCTCTCTCTCCCCTCTTTGCTTCCCTCTCTAAAACCAAACACACCACTCACCACTCTCTCTCTCTTTACGAACTAGATATATTTTATATAAGATAATCATAAGTAATCCACAACTCATATATATATGTATATCTGTTATCTTAATTGGATTTATGGTTTTGTACAGTTGCAATTTGGGCTTGAATGTAAATCGACTCAATAGTGGTTTAGAATGTGGCTTGGTGGTGGAATTGGTTGTTCGAACTCAGTGCGACTATGGCTCAACTCAAAGTTTCTGTTAATGGATTGGTTGGCTAGGAAAGGTAATGGATCATTATCGATGATGCTATTAGAGCTATGTGGTGAGTCAACATAGATAAATTACACAGGAATGTCTTAATGTTTGGAAGTAAGTTCATTTAATATCCTAATGTTTCGAATGGTTCAAAATGAGTCCCGACGTTTGGAGAAGTGAGTCAATTAAGGTCTTCATTAACACATGTCAATAGGAGAAATATTTATAAAACTCAGAAGATTATTTTCTTGTTGACACATGTTAATGGAGACCTCAATTAGCTTACATTTTTAGACATTAGAACCTTTTTTGAACCACTCAAAATGTTGGGACCTCAAATGAACTTACTCCCAAACGTTAGGACCTTTAGGTGTAATTTATCTAATCAACATACTACTTCTATTAAACAAAAAGAATCTCCTTTCCACATCATGGTCATAACCATACCCCTGTCTTAGTTAGTAATCCCAATCCTAGAAGGCTCTAATCATCATACTTGGAGAAGATCTTCACCTTTACCATTATAGAATGAACACAAACTAGTGAAATGATGTTTCTTTGAAAAGGAAAGAGGAAATTAATATATATTTTGATATTTTAAATTGGTCAAGGTTTCGGCAGAAGTAGTTATGAGATGAACCAATATTAAATATACTAAACAAATACAACAAGAGAGCCATATAAAGTGGGGAAAATTAATCATAGTAATCTCCATTTGGAGTTTCACTTTTTTAGGTCAAGATATGGAAGAAGATGCAATAACATAATTTCAAAGCTATAATCGAGGAAGACAATGATTTGCCAAGTTGTGATCACTGATAATGGTGAGGCTTTGGGTTTTGATGTCATGGGGCAATGTGACTCAGTTTGTAGTGGGAGTTTTGGTGGTAAAGAGAGAAGCAAATAGGGGGGGAGGGAGGGAGAGAGGAGAGAGAGAGAGAGAGAGAAAAGAGAGAGAGAGAGAGGTCCAAAAGAGAAAGAGAAGAAGAAGGAGGTGGAGAAAGACATGTGTCAAGTAAAGATATGTTATTAATGTTAACTAAGATAACAAAGTTAGACAGAGTTAGACAGAGTTAAATGAGGTAGCTTTTTGGACACGAAAAGTAAACTTAGGTAGTAAATTGACTAAACAAAAGTTCAAGTAGTTAATTAAATATTTAGGTAAAGTTCAAGCAGTGTTTGTGACATTAGCCTTTTAATAGATTATAATATCTTGATTTTATACAATTCATATCTACTTCAATCATTTTTGGAGCTTCAAAAATTAATTTTTTTCAAAGGGTTAATTACAAAAACATTATCTGTGATTTAGTTAATTAGCCCTTTTTTAAATATATGGAGCTTCCATGTTTTAAAGTTGATTTTTTACTCCTGTAAGCATCTTCTTTAAATTGATATAAATCGTGGAAAAACTTATGTTCTCATCTAGGTGTAGCTATCTTCATAATATCCCTTAAAAGTATGAATAAATATTGTACTAGATGAAAATTGAATTTTGAACTTTCATCTAAATGCTTTCCAAACTGAAACCTGACTTATTTTGAGCCTTACCTTTGTGTCTTCATAAGAAAACTCATAACATCACTTAGTAAACTTAAATCTTCAAATCTGGAATTGAATTCAGCAACTTGCTTTTGTAAACTTGAAATAACTTGATGAACTTGTTGAAATTTTGACTCAAATCCCCGTAGATTTTAATCCAACTTAGTTAAACATATGAATACATTATCCAAATGTATTCATCTTTCAAGCTGGCCTTGAAAACATGTTAAACAAACATTTTAAGCACCTTTTTTTATCATTCTGCGAATAATTTGTAATTTTCTTGCAACTTCCAGACCTACGCTCTATGTAACCTCTATATGCTCTATGTTCCTTTAGTTTGTTACACTTATGCTTTGGGTAATGCTTTGGAATCTTGTTACTATTCACAATTTTATCTTATTTTCTAGGCATTTTCCTGCAAACTTGAAGAGTTATTAGTCATTTCTTTTACACTTTTGTTATTATCAAAACTTACTTAAATGGAACCTAACACAATTAACTTACCATGACAAAAAAACTTTGATTCACTTTTGATTATTCTTGTCTCGTGTCCATCATTTTATGGTTCCTTGTGACACTTTGAGCGAAACTTGAGTAGTGCCATTATGAGTGATAGTTGTCATTTTTTCATAAGGCACTACTCTTGTGCTCTTTGTGTCTATTAAAAAGAGATTAAGTGATGCCTAATGAGTGTTAGTTGTAATCTTGTGATTATTGTATTGCATCTAATCATTTATAGCTGCTTGGAAGCATTGTTGACTTAGTGATCAAGTAAAGTGGTGTGTGAAATCCTGGATTAGATGCATTTGGGTTCATTGAGAGTAGAGGACGGTCAGAACTCCACATTATATCCTAACTTGACTTTTCTATCCCTTCTTTATATATTTTCTAGTATTTTATCTGTTGCATATTTATCTTGTTTAATTCATTATTAATATTGTGTGTCAATCGTTCATCTTTAGCAAAGTGTTCACTAACATGAAACTTAACTCCAAAATTCTTATGTCATTGCCAAATGATTATGAAGCCTAGAGGACCGTCATCGAAGAAGCACATGACCTTAGTATAATATCAAAGAGGCCACTTCTCGAAACTCTTAAAATCCATGATATGATTAAAAGGCAAGGAGACAAGTCCAAGAAGAAATTAATTGCACTAAAAGCTACATGCTTCAATTTAAGTGACAATGATGATAAAGATGAAGATGGGGACTTACAATTGATAGCTAAGAAGTTCCAGAATTTCTCAAAAGTTCAACAAGAAATTAAAGAAGGAGGACATTAGAATCACATTCAAATACAAAAAAAAAAGAAAAAAAAAAGAAAAGAAGGAGTTCCCCACTTTCTACAAATGCCACAAGTCTGGCTACATACAATTGCTCAAATCTTAGAAAGGTCGGTAGGGGATCAAAGAAGGGGACACTAATGGTTACATGGAACAATGATGATCCTAGTGATTGGGATGGAGATTTATACATCATGGTGTTAGACAATGAGGCATGTTTTCCCTCATCTATCATTTCTTGTATAAGTTAGCAAATATGTATAATAAATTGTGCAATGAAATGATTAAAATGCAAAAGGAAAAAAAATGTTGAAATCTATGATAAAGGAAGTGGAAAATGAATTTGATGTTTTCAAAGGCGAGTATAATAAGCCTAAAGATGAAAATGAAATATTAAGTGAAGCTAATGGGTACTTGAAATTAGAGGATGAAAAATAAAAGAATTAAGTAAAAATAATAAGAAGTTGAATAAGGAAGAAATATGATAAAATTAAAGGAAATTACTAAAAATTTAACGATTCATTCATGGAAGAGCTAGAATAACTTAAACTAGAAAATGCCATTATAAAATATGGCCTTGATGATTCTATGGAGACTGAGCTAAATTCACGGAGATGAAAAGCATTTGAAGATACTTAAAGGGAACAAAACTTATTGTGGAATTAACACTACATCAAATTTCACTTCAATCAAAACCTAATTCGATTTCCTCTGAAAATCATCATTAATCAATTTGATTTCGTGGGTTTAATATTGAAAAAAATCAGTAAACGAGGCAAAGTCCATATTTTAACTTTTCAAAGCATTATTTTAATAGTTTATAAATTTTTCATAAAAATTCTTCAATAATAAAACCTTAATGTAATGCTTTTATCCTGATAATAAAGTATTTTTGAGGGAAACTCTAAGCTTGAGGATACAGTCCCTACTATCTTCCAAATGCCTGAAAATCAAAGAGACATATCTCGTGCTATACAAGGCTAGAGCATCTCATATCATCTTGAGTTACCCACTATATACTAACCAAAACACCAAGTCGAGGCAATTGAGGTGGATATACTCTCTCATATCTTTTACCTTTCATTGTTAATATATTTTCATAACTCTCATATTCTTCACTAATATGAGTTTTGGAGTACCTACGCTAGGGATAACCTTGATGCTTTTACTTCACATATATTGATTATATAGGCTTACTTTATTAGAGAATCCATCAAGTCAAGCCTAGGAGACCCAACAAGAATAAAATATCCACCAACCCAAATCAAAATAAACTCATGCTCCAATTATCATTCATCCACAATAAAAAGCTAAGAGTAAGATTTGCTCTTTTAACAAATATATAATCACTTCCATTACTAATCCTTGTACTATAATTCTTAATTGATTCCTTCAATGTGTATATCCTAGTTTAGGGATCTTGCAATTTTTTTACATATAGAGAAAGAATACACTTACCAGCATATATAGTATCCACCTTTCACATCACCACATTACTCTATTATAATTTGTCTAAACTTTTTAATTAAGATTTTACATGAAATATGGAAAATGAAGAAAAAGTAAAAAGGTGGAAGGATCACCTGATGGTTTTCACATAATATAATATTCTCAAATCTTCATTTAATCATATTTTTCCATGCATTAGTCCAATTAAATTTCATTTCATATCTAAATCAATATTCCCCTAGCTATTATTGGGTGAAAAGTCAGTCTAGACCCTTTATAAATAAATAATTACTACAATAGGATTTGGTGTAATTTAATTATCAAAATAGATCCTCAAATTCATATGTTGAAAATGGTGTAAAAAACTCGCACCTAAGATGTGCGAATCATATGAAAATATATGGCAACAGTTGTGCATGTTTCGCACACATTTCCTTTTTCAGAAGACTTCTTACATGCAAAACACAAGACACTTCTCTCACATTGTACCAATGTGAATTCCATTTAATGACTTAAATTTGCATGTTAATGATGCCAATTTAGTGGTTTATATTGGTAATTAAGTTTGACTGTGTCTTATTTAGTAAATAATTTCAAAAGAAAATTTGTTTTCACAAAAAGTTTAACTGTAATTTATATTTAGATTTTATGTAACTCTAACTTTTTCAAATTCCTTTACCTAAATTTATGTAATTTCCTAATTAAAGTTGGTCAGTTTAATCCTCAATATACTTATTCATTTATAGCTATAAAAAGGCTTCTCTTGATGGTTCTTAATCTCATAGCTCATATATTTCAATAATCTTCACTAATTTTCTTATATAGCACTTGAACCTACATGGATATTTCCCAAATGTACCCAAACAGTAGCTAATATCTTCCGTTAGTAAACTTTATTTTATTTATGATAGGACTTTTATTTTTTTTCTTGCAAGAATACATACAATGGAAACATATACATGAAATCTTTATAATAAATAGAGCATATCACACAAATCCCATAGTTTTATCAATAAATCATTTTTTGTTTGTGAACTTTGTTTATTTGTATAATTAACTAGCAAAATTCATTATTATTAAGCTAACTTATAGCACTTGAACCTACATGGATCGTTTCTAGGATGTAACTGGGCTGGGTCTTGAATGGATAATATCAATCCGAAACTGGACCCGATACCTAGAGTTTTCCAAACCCGACCCTATAAACCCATCTATAGGGTTTTGATACTATATACAAACCTGCCTTATAAGGTTTGATTTAGAACTTGGAACTTGACCCTATAATCCTACAATCCTTTTTTTTTTAACTTATTTTTAAATTTTAATAATAAATTAAAGAAAAGCTGGTGCTCTGACACAAGCTTCCTATACATTCAAAAAATAAAATATGCATGTGAAATTGATAGAAAATATTGTAGACCACATTCATTATACAATATTTAAACACATAAATATATTACTTTTGTCTTCGTATAATATTTTAAAAGCATGGTTAAATTAAATCTCCTGTTGGGCTAAAATATATCAAACAACAAATAATATTAATCTCCACATCAAATATGACTTGAATAAAATTTAATAAAATGTTTTAAAATTCGTAACTAAGCTAGTAGATATAAAAGAAAAAATTCTTAAGAGGTAAAAAATATGGTAGCTTCTTCATATCTTCTTTCCTCTTCTTACTCTTTTAATAATGTTTTTACTTATTTATTTTTTAAACTATAATACCGAATTATCAGGTATCCATCAGGTTTGCTATATAATCTAAATCCGACCCTACAACCCTATAGGTTTATACTATATATTCAAACTCGACCTTAAACGGATTAGATGAGTTGGAAACCCTATAACAATCTACTCAATTATATCCCTAATCGTTTCCTTAATACACCCAAATTATGGCTAATATCTTCCACTTATAAACTTTATTTATTTTGCCACAAACGTGTGACTTTAAGTAGATAGGATTTTTATTTTGTTTTCTTGTAAAGATGCATAAAATGGCGACATATACATGAAATCTTTATAATAATAGAGCATATCACATATGATAGAGATCTCTCACTTTTATCAATAGATGATTTTTGGTATATGAACTTTATTAATTTGTGCAATTAACTATTTGAAGTTTAAAAATATCAATTACCTACTAACCTATGGAGTTAATTCATCATAACTAGATGGATAATTAATTGTAAAATTAAGTAAAACTCAAGTAATTAATTGAAAAACTTGGCAAAAGTTTTGTAAAAATAGCAAAATTCAGATAGTAAATTTACACTTTTAAATTTTAAATAATTAGTTATACAAATTTTTAAAATTTAGGTACCAAATATATATTGAGCCTATCAATAATGTTGCTCGCTTTTATGGTTTCTCACTTCTTTCATACACATTCGTTATAAATAGTATGCGTTATTTTCAACCTTCGTATGGTTTGTGTAGCTCGTCAGGATCATTGGTATTCTACAACATTAATCTCTTAGGTACTCCTGAAAATTCAAAATCTTATACCATCAACCAAATATTGCTTGCATGATTATTTTAATTTGTTTTTGAAGGGTCCTTGAGTAATATTACAATTGAACACCCTATAGTAATTTCATGTGTAATATAAGGATACACTAGGTTTTTTATTCATCTTCATATGAATTGGCACATCCTTTTTCTTTTTTTGGTAAACGGGTTGGCACATCTCACAAAATCATGATTTAATCCTTGAGATTTCTTTTATCACCTGTACTCTAAAGGGTTTTCTCAAACTCACTTAAAAATGCATATTTGCATTCTTAAGTTATTTTAAATTTAGGGTAAATTATATCGTAAGATCTCAATATTTGAGTATTGATATTTTCAGTGATTAAATTCTTTTTTTATTTCAAAATTAATACCTTAAATTAATTTACTCTTAAATTTATATCTTTTAATCTAATTTATCCATTAAATTTAGTATTTGTATTTTATTAACTTTTAATGGCTACAACATTTTTCATTTCTTATCAAAATTATATATATATATATATTTAAATGAGAAATTTATAACCAGAGCATGATTAACTCAAATGAGAGATTGATATTTCAAGGTTAAAATAAAATATGAAATCATATAAAGTCACGGGCATTGACATTTTAAATTGTTAAAAAAAAAAAAGCAAGTAATGCTTTGAGTAGTTTATCCTCCCCATGTTATTATTTTTTTTCCTTTTATTTTTAAATCGTCATGATCGATAATCCATGATTCTAAGATATAAAATGGATGGGAGTACTAATGGCCTTATAGCCTAATGGCATTCGATCTAGATCCTCATCTTTAAGATACTGAATTCGATTCTGCGTGTTAGAATGTTGTAATAGCCCTATGTGACTGCATTATATAGCCCTTATGGTCCATCGAAAAAAAAAAGGGGATGGAAGTCGTGTATAATTACAAACATTCTTTCTCTTATATTTATATATATATATATATATATATATTTAAGCTGAAATACAATGATTACCCAATTGATCTTTACGTTTTTCTTCTTTTCTTAATCGGTATCTAAAATATGCCAACGTACTATATCTACTTGGTGTAAATAACACTAAAGTTCTTAATTTATTATTTAAACGCTTAATTATCTAAAAAAAAATCCAAGTAAGACAATTTATGCTAAATAATGGCGTTAATCTTTAGTATCTTGCTATCTAGGCTCTTATTTTCCGTTTTTATTATGGGGAAAAAGACATATACTTTCATATCATATTTGGTATGCAAGAATGATTTGCATGAATGAAATGGATTGAATTGGAATGGAATGGAATGGATTGGAATGTCATGAGTTTGGGAATGACAAATCTATAAGATTACATGAAATGAAATGGCTAAAAGTGTAATTGTCGGGAATGCTCCTTGTAATAAATGTAAAATATTAATACATTATATGATAAAAAAGTAATTACATTCATATAATTAATAAGAATGGAATGGAATCGCGATTTAACCTTGTTAAAGGCAGAATCAAATTCCCTTTCAGAGCCGGAATTGCGAATCCGACTTCTAAAAACCTTTCAAACACTAGGAAAGGGAATAGAAGTCGGAATCGTGATTCCATTCCAGCCCATTCCTGTATACCAAACGTGCAATCAATTTTTAAAACTTGGTCTCTCATATTTAAATTTTAGCAAATTACTTGTATTTTCAAAGTATGTGCAATTTGTTGTCTTTGTTAAATAATATTTGATAGGTATTTATTTTGAAAACAAGATATTGACAAATACTTAGCAAAAAATTCCTAAAATCTAAAAACATAAACCACACAAAAAAAAATTGCGAAATAATACTTTAAAATAACAAGCTCTAGTCCTTAATATCTCATAATATATTAAAAATATCAGTTTAGTGTTATCTTGCCATTTAGCTGGCCATAGTGGTTAGCTTCTTCAATTAGTCACAGTAAAATAAACTCTCTCCTATCGCTCTAAATGAATTGCGTCGAGTTGATACAGTGCGAAGTTTGAACTCGACTCGAATAAAAACTTGAAATTCAAACTCGATTGAACATTGATTTTTAAGCTTGAAATCGACTTGATTTAATACTTGATAAACTCGAACTCGACTTAATTAAGCTCGATTATTCTTTTAAATATTGATTTTATTATAAAGAGTATTTAATACTCGATAACTCGAATTTGACTCGACTCGATTTAATATTTAATTAAACTCGATTAAGCTCACGACCTCATTGAGCCGATTATTTTACAGTCCGAACTCGAGCTCGTTAACTACTCGAGTAGCTCGAACCTGATTATAAACAAGTCGAATTCGAGTTTTTACCGAGTTGAACTTGAGTAATTCACAAGTCGTCTCGATTCACTTGTAGCCTTACTCTCTCTTACGTGGAGGAATATATCATTTAAGAATAAAAGAATAATAGAAATATAAAGAATGTAGTTCCCTTCTACACAACCAAAAGAAATAGTAGAGTTTCATAAGAAAGAAATAAATTCAGCTCCAGAAACAAAATTACTATACAATAAATTCAATAAATCGAATAAAGATGCTAAAGAAACCATAAAAAAAAGCAATATATAATTCCAATACAAATATACAATAAACGAATAAAAAAATCTAAAAAAAAAAAACTTACAGGTCCTAAAAAAACACACACACACATATATTAATGTTAGAGCATGCGGTGATTTAATTCTTTCATTTTATGCTTTTACTATAAATTCTACTTTTAACCTTCAAATTAACTTAAATAGCCTAAATAATTGCTTGTGCATGGAAAATTATAAATAAAAATCATTTTAATTATATTCGAACTCTTATAGTTAACATATATTTGATTCATTAAATTGCTGTAGCAAATACTATTTATTTTATTAATTTGCATAAGATGTAGTATTTGAATAAAGTAAATATTTAACTCATAGTTCTTTTTTTTTTTTTTCGCAAAATTTATAATTATATCTATAAACTAGACTAGATGTGCAAATTAACCAAGACGGTTCACAAACTACTTGAGTTCAGCTTGGTGTTTACTCAGATTCAATTAGAAAATAGTCGAGTTAGGCTTGAGCTCGAACTACTCAAGCAGTTCATCCAGTCAAGCTCAAGCTTCATATATTAAGCTTGACTAATTGCGAGCTTAATCTAGCTCGTATAAATGTTAATCAATTTCAAATTGAGTTTAGGTATTAATATTATTTTAATTAAAATTAAAATTATTTTTTTAATAAATTGAGTTTAAATGAATTTACTCGAGTCAAGCTTAAGTTTATATATAATGTCATATCAAGTTGGAATCGAGCTTAGAATTTTAAGCTAGGTCGAGCTTGGGTTTTGAAATTTCGAGTCAAGTTCGAGCTCAGTATTATACCATTTCGACTCGACTCATTTGTAGCCCTAAACTAGATACATACAGATTATTGCACACAAAAAAATAGTTGTAGGGATTACATTGTTTAAAATTTCTAAAAAGTTATTATATTTTAGGTGAGAAGTATGATTAAATGAGAAATTTATATAAATATTCATCTAATTAGAATAATTGAATTACTGCATGAAGGTGCAGTTCCAATTATGTAAAATATATTTTCAAGAATTTTTGAAACTAGTTAAATATTTACAAAAATTAAGTGGGCTTAAAAGGCGGATTTTACTTAAATCTTGGTTTCTACCATCTTCAGGCACCGTAGGTTTGTTGGTTGGACTTGGGTGGGCAGCTTTTCTGAGTTTTCTCTGGTTGTTAGCTCCTTTGAGTGGCAATTCCTCGTTTCTCGAAGCATCTTCAGGTCTCTATTTTGATTTGTGTAGGTTTTGATATCTTTTTGGACCCTGAAACTTATCGTTACTTGGGTGAAATGACTTTCCCATTCCCATTTCATTCTCATTATTTATGAGACTGTTATGTTGTCATTATTATATTTAGTTGTACTTTAAATACAAAATAATAATTACACATAAGTTTAATGTAAACTAATAACTAGTAATAATTAATATAATTCATGGTCTTTTCATATTTACCTATATTAAAAACTACTCACACTAAATTCATGTCTATCTATTATATGGACATCATCACGGTTCCAGAACCGAACCGAACCAAAACAGGAACCCACAGTTTCGGGTCTTGAAAATGAGGAACTGGAACCAGAACAATCTCTTGCGGAGTCCGGTTTCGGTTTTGAAACCGTAGAATCGTCTTTTCTTAAGTAAAAAAATAAATTTTATATTTTAATAAATAAATTTTAAACTCAAAATAATTAATTATTGGATCTAAAAACATTAAATTATTTAGCCAAAATTTCTAAATTTTTTTTAGAATGCATATTTATTTATATACAAACATAAATAATATCAATTATAATTAGTAATATGAGATCGCGAAATACTTTAGAGGATAACAAGCAAATTGTAATACAAAAAATAGTCCTACGTTATTAAAGAATGAATTTTGCTTTTAGAATAAGTTTATATAAACTAAATTATTTATAATTTGAAGTTATGTTTATTTGTATTATTAATAATAAAATATTAAATATTGTAAATATGTAATAAATTTTACTATTCATATTAAACAGTGTAAACATTAATAATTATATATTAATATAATTAAATTTTTTTTTTCCTTATTTTTTTTAATGAAAACGATTGAAACCGCCGGTTCCACCCGGTTCTAGGCTTAGAACCATCTAGGAACCAAAAAATTGGCGGTTCCTTAGCCAGTTCTAGAACCGTCCAAATGGTCCGGTTCCACTTCTAGAATTGCTGGTGACGATTCTGGTTCCGGTTCAGTTCTTAATTCGAAACCGAACCGTGCCTATGTCTACTATTATATATGGTAAATTTTTTGCTTTTGTAATAGGAATATAATAGGTGAAACTATTATTACAATATAATTCCATATTTTTTTTAGTATCAACTAAATATCATAATAGTCACATTTAAATGATTATACCTAATTACAATTCAATTTCAATTCTTCTTTTATTCCATACATAATAAACGAATTGTTATAACTTTTTATTCATTTACAATTCAATTCCTTCTAATTGCATATGGTTAAGTAAACAAACCGTCCCTGGTTTTGGTAGAAATGCATAAAAGCTCTTGTAAATAAAAATAAAAAAAAAAATAATAATAGCTTTAGGGCTTTAACTTATCTTAATTTTCCACCCATGTTGTATCATGCTTTATTACTTCTAGGGCTGTGCAAAAAAACCGATCAAACCGTGAACCGACTCGAACCGGACCGAACTGAACCGAAATTTTGGTTCTTTTTTGAAACGGTTCGGTTCGCGGTTCGGTTCATTGAAGACAAACGGTTCGCGTTCGGTTCGGGACCATGAACCGAACCGAACCGTTTTATATATTAAAAAAATTAAACGTATTATTTTTACTCTTAATTTTTTTGTTAATGGTACATATCTATGTCATAAATTTTAAAAATAATTAATTTTTTAAAATAAATTAATTGTTTTTAAATTTTTTTACTTAGATATGTGTTAGTCATTAGAATAAAATTAGATTTTTCATAATATGTTTCAATTGTTATGTTATCTATAAGTAAGATAGATTTTAGAATTTAAACTCTAGTATTCTAACTTAAAAAATTAATTGTTGTAAAATTTTTTCTTAGATATGTGTTATTCATTAGAATAAAATTAGACTTTTTATAATATGTTTTAATTGTTATGTTAGCAATAAGTAAGGTAGATTTTAGAATTTAACCTCTAGTATTCTAACTTCTGCATATTTCTTTTCCATTTGTCTTACTAATTAATCTAGTTTTATTATTTAGTTACTTATTAATTTATATAATTGGTAATATGTTAGTTAGAAGCATACAACGAATTATATTTTATGTCTTCTATTGAGATAAAGCCTAGTATATTATTATAGTTCAAGATAATTCAAAAAAATGAGACTAGTCGTAGTTATAATTTTATAATGGATGAAATCTTTTCATTCCTATAAGTTTTACATGTTTATTTGATAAATGATTAATTTTAAATATTATTGTTTATATTTGCATTAGTGATAAGAAATATGTAATTGAACTTTTTTGATAGAATATATTTTTATTTTATGAAAAAACGGTTCGAACCGCAAACCGAACCGTATCGAACCGTTTCTTTTCAGTTCGAAAAAATCACAAACCGAACCGTATAGTTAGGTTTGAATTAAAAAAAAAAACCGAATCGTAAATTATGGTGCGGTTCGGTTCGAGGTACAAACCGAACCGAACCGTACCGTGCACACCCCTAATTACTTCAATATTAAATTAACTTTTAGTTGGTAAGTGTAGTAGAATGATTGATTTGTGTATGTTTTAAATATTTCCAGGGTCGTATCAAAATGAGTCAAAATACAACTTTCTATACTATCTATTATAAGTGGATTATAAAAGTTGATCCTAAAAGGAAAATGCATAAAAAGGTATACACATTAAAAATTATAGAGGCTATAAATTAGAAAAAATATAAATAAAAACTCAATTTCTTCTATTGTTTTTAATTATAAAAGTATATTTTATGTTTTATTTTTAAAAAATGTATTTTAAATGAAAATTTAGGATATATATATATATTATATTTTTATCTTTTCAAATAGTTATTTGTTAAGAAATAGATATAGATAAAAAATATATATTTTTTTATAAGTAAGTTAAATAGATTAGATATGAATAAGATATAAATATAAATTATATATAAAAAACATACAAATAAAAAATAAATAACCAAACTAAATATATAAAAAACCAAAAATATACCGCTTTTGATCTCCAAAAGATCCGCAACTGTAGTTATGCCAAACCCCATTGTCCTAAACCTTTGTTTATGACACAACACATTACACACTTCTCACTTTTGTCTTGGTGCTGGCTTCTCGACTTCGAGTGACATTCCAATTCTACTTTCACATTTACCATTTTACCCTCTACTCATCCGCTAATCTCTCTCTGTACTTCGTACTTGTCTCACTACCCTCCTGCCTTCCCTTACCTCCTTTCTTCACACGCTCACTCTCTCTTTTTTTCTCTCTCTAATGCATGATTCTGTGCACGATCGGTTACTCAACTAATGGGCATAAGAAGCGACACGCAGCTCCCCGTTCCAAAATCACTTCTCCGTCGTTGACGTCGCCTGTCGCCGCTGCCGTCGTCGGCGCCGGAGGAGGAACTGGAGGAGCTGAGATTGGCGGCGGCAGAGGGGAGGTGGAAAACGATTCATCGAATGAATCCGCCGAGTTGAAGGACGTCAAGGAAGAATGCGAGCGAGCCTTAAGCTCGCTCCGTAAAGGAAACCAGAACAAAGCCCTAAAACTATTGAAGAACTCGCGGCACCAGAACTCGGCGTTGATTCATCGAGTTCAAAGCACGATATGTATGAGAATCGCGGCGTTGCTGGAGGATCCGAACGTGAAGTTTCGTCACACGCGCAATGCAATTGATTCAGCTAAGCGTGCGACGGAGCTGAGTCCGAACTCGATCGAGTTCGCTCATTTCTACGCGAACTTGCTCTTTGAGAACGCGAATGACGCGCGTGAGTACGAGGAGGTTGTGGGTGAGTGCGAGCGGGCGTTAATGATTGATAATCCGATCGATCCTGCCAAGGAAAGCTTGCAGAAGGAGAGCGAGCATAAGTTGACGACGGTGGAGGCGCGTATAGTTCACGTGCAAAATGAGTTGAGGAATTTGATTCAGAAATCGAATATCGCTTCGATTTCATCTTTGATGAAGAATCTAGGAGGTGATGATAAGTTTCGCTTATTCCGATACGCCGTGTTGCAGAGGATCCGATGGAAGTCCGTTTAGTTCAGACTAGGAGGCCAAATGAGATTAAAAGGGCGACGAAAACTCCCGAAGAACGAAGGAAAGAGATTGAAGTGCGCGTAACGGCTGGCCGGTTGCTTCAACAGACGGATTCTTTATCGTTAGGTCAGGTGGTGAGTACGAGAGAGGTTCGGATTCAAATTCAGTGTCGGTTAGTGGGAATAGAATGGGTGAGAGGAGGAAATTTGGGAGGAAGAAGAATGGATCATTGGCTTCTTCGAGTTCGGATGAGAAGAAAGATATGGTAAGAAATTATTTGAATTATATAAGTTTTGATATGAAAAAGGATTTGCTTAGGGTTAGGGTTAGTGATATGGAAGAACATTTTCGGAATTTAAAAAGTGGTGGTAGTTTAGCTTGTAATTTATTGGGCGAGGCTGAGATTTTGGGGGCTGAGTCATGGAATAATGATAGTAAAACTTGAAGTTTTGGGAGTGTTGTAGATGTAATATGAAAATTTTAGATTCTGAAAACTTCATGCATCACGTAGTGGAAGAGCATTTGGGCAGCCTAGTGCCGAAAATGAAATCCGTTGTTCCACAAAATATTGACAGCGAGTGGTCTGAGAGGATCTTGAACTGTCCTTGGAAACCATTGGATGTTTCTGCGACTTCTAGAATGTTTGGAAACCGAGGGATTGTTTGAATCAAGAGTTGTCCTCAGGTGAAAGTAGTAACCATGATGATGGCAACTATTGTTTCAAAGATGCTTGGGATTCTTCTTCCAGGAAGAATGATTTGGAGGATATCTGTGCTGATGCAAATAGCAGTAATGATGCCAATGAAATCAGTGGCGTGGGTCCCATGGGTTACTCTTTATTCGAGAGCTGGCCGGAGGCATGTGACACTGAGTGTGCGAAGCTTCTTGAAAGAATTAGTACCATATTCCATGCTCTTATAAGAAATAAATGTCTCGCAGATAGTCATTTTACTAAAATTATGCAATATGCAACAAGTGAACTTCAGGGTGTTAGTTTGGGTTCTCACCTTTTAAGTCATGGAGTGGATCAGACACCAATGTGCATATGCTTTTTGGGAGCCGACCAACTTAGGTATATCCTGAAGTTCCTGCAAGAAGTGTCTCATTGTGCTGGTTTGGGTAGATATCCCGAGAAAAATACTAGCTTCCAGGATTTAGTGAAAATTGTGTCCCCAAATGTGGAGACTGAAGAGAGAATAATTTTTGATGGAGAGACTTCGTGCTTACTTATGGATGATAACTTATTCTTGAGTGACATGGCTGAACATCAGTCTGCTGAAAGTGATGCAACTGCTAATCTCGGATATGATACTGATTTGCTATTGTCCTGGATATATTCAGAAGCAGTAGGTTCAGGATTAGAACAAGTATTGTCTTGGACACATAAAAAAGAAGAAAGGACAAATCAAGCAATAGAAGTTCTCCAGATGCTTGAGAAAGAATTTTACATGCTTCAAAGCCTATGTGAGAGAAAGCTGGAGCTTGTAGGTTACCAGGAAGTGGTGCAAGCCATCGAGGATCTATGTTTGGAAGAAGGTAAGAAAAGGGAGAATTCTGGGGAATTTGCTGGTCGGAACTATGAATCTGTCCTGAAGAAGAGGAAAGAGGAGCTCGAAGTTGATGAAAATGATGACAATATGTTTCACAGCAAGAGGGAGGTTGAGTTAGAGACAATAACGAATATGCTAAAAGAGGTCAACCATTTTGGATATGAGGATGGTTTTGCTGGCCAAGTTTCTCCATTATGCGACTTAGAGTCCTGTGATGATGAAGAATGGAGATCAAAGGGTTATCTGAATCAGGTTGATACTTGCATTGAGCGTATGATCCAAAGACAGAAAGATGAATTTTCTGCTGAGGTTTGAATTCAGTCATTTTCTCACTTTGATCAATTGCACAGACTGCTTTGACATTATGGTCCTTCATTTTGTATGCAGATCAGTAAAATTGATGCTCGAATATTGAGGAATATTGGGGATGCAGCAATTGGAGCTTAAGCTTGGTGATCTTTCTGCTTATGATTATCAAAATATTCTAGTGCCTTTACTCAAGTCATATATGAGGGTTGGTCTTAATCTTCGCAAATGGTTTTCTTCTTGTAGGATTCTTTTTGAATTGTTTTATATTACCCACGATTTACTCCTGTTTCTTAGACATTCCTGGAGGATCTTGCTCAAAAAGATGCTACCAAGAAGTCTGACGCTGCAAGGGAGGCTTTCTTAGCAGAACTTGCGCACGATTCAAATAAGGGTGCCAAGGGAGCGACTGATAGTTCAAGGCATGGACAAGAAAAGGTTAAGGATAAGAAAAAGCACAAAGAGTTCAGGAAAACGAAGGATTTCAAGGTTTATTTCCATGATTATATTGCCTTCTGGTGTAATTAGTAGGAGTTCCACCTTGTAAAAGTCCAATAATAATCTTTTCTTTTAATTCTTTGAATTGCAGGTTAGTGGAACCTCTGACCAGCACTTGCTTTATGATAGCACTAATGAGCCAGAGTAAGTCTAGCTGTTAATTTTTACGACACACATTCTGAATTATGCCATTCTAGTGGGAAGTTTACTCACTTCTGACTTCTGCTCGATGTAGTTCTATTTTAGAGATATGTGACAATGATCAGCCAGATCATGAGACAGTAGCTTCTAATAATGAGGATGACCTCAGAGAGCAGGAAGAAGAATTAAGAAGAAAAATCGAGCTTGAAGCAGAGGAAAGAAAGCTTGAGGAAACTTTGGAGTATCAAAGACGAATTGAGAATGAAGCCAAGTGCCGGCAGCTTGCTGAGCAGCAGAAGAAATTAATTCAGATGACTTCTGGGATGGCTGTTGAAGGACCTCAGGACTTTAGTTTGGTACCACAGGCTGATAGTCAGGATGTAGATTTGAAACTAAACCTCAAGTAATATGCCTTCCTTAGTTTTTCTGTTATTCACAATAAATGGCTATGTCATTCTCTTGGTGTGTATTGAAAGCCTTAATTTGTTAACACAATTTAGATTGATCTCTTACCTGTAAGATGAAAATGCTAGTTACAAGTTTGTAATTATGCTTGCAGCCCAAGAAGACTACCAGCCTGCTAAGTGAGTCTGAAGATAATTTGTGCAGTGGATTAGCTGTTACTGTTCCAAATAATCCTTGCACCGATAATAATGTACAGAAGGCCAGAAATTTAAATCAGCCAGAACATGATAAAGGTTATTTATGGATTGTGATTACTCATTTTATTGCATTGCATGTCATTTTATTTGGAGTTGCCAAGTAGAAATATGGGTCAATATTTTGCAGGCCTGCTAAATGATGGGTTTCCTGAGGATGGTGCTGTGCAATCAGATAGAAGGACAGGAAGGAAAGGAAGGAGGCAAAGGAGTGCTGCCAAAGCAGCTTCAGAAGGAAAGTCAAAAGGACCATCTTCCACAAAGGAAAATTTTGAAGCAGGAAGGTCCCTGGTTGAATCCCAAACACACGATAATCGGAATGTTGGTGGTGGTGAGCTTTGGAGCTGGCATTTGGTCTCAGTTATTCTGCTTGTTATATCAAATGATCTTTTCTCATTTTCATTTAAAGACCATTTAAGAAATTTTCATAAATTGCAACAATCGATGTCTGTATTTTCATGGTTAACATTCTAAATGACTTCCATAAATGCATCAAAATGCTAAAAGACGCAGAATAGTAGAATACCTTATAGAAATCTTAGTGTCTTAAAATCAGATTTAAGTTTTGAGTGTGTTTCAGTAACCATACAACAAAAATTGATTGCTTTTGATCATGCGTGTTTCACTTAATTTGTTAGATTTCTACTACTTCCTAGCTAACTCAGTGATTCTGTTTTCATCATCATTGTTATATAAGGTTATTATGTGATTAATTTTCAACTAAAGATTTGAAGTATTTAAAATGAGACAAAACTGCACTTTTATTATGCATAGGAGATCCAAGAGTATCGAACACAATCATTAACCAAGAGTACATATTAATGAAATCCTAAATCGATCTAGTTGTGATTGCCATACATTTAGATGCATTAAATCTAGAAGCTTTTGGTGCTTTGTGAGACAATTACTGAAATTAAAAATGAGTAGATTTTTCGATGCAGTAGGAGTGACACATTTTGGATGCAATTATTATTTTGTCAAAGTTTAATGACAGAGAGCAAATTGTGTGTGGGAGATATAGGGGTGATGTACCATTGCCTACAAGAACCTTATGAAAAATGATATAAGGTGTTAAGTTAGTGAATGCACCTGCTTGTGGTGTCATATGGTGCATAGCACCAAAGACTGTATACTAAATAGCATCCTGTGCTTCTTGACAAGGCAGCAGATGATTGGGGCACATCCACATAGGAGCCATTGAACTATGGTATTGTTGAAGACTTGAATTACTAGGCCTATTGTATATCTAGTAGGTAATGTAAGAGGTGTGAATCGAGTGGGAACCTGTGTCTGGTTGAGTTGTTGGTTGGAGGAGCCATGACTAAAAGTAGAGTAGTGCTGATGTGAGCAGAGGGGGAATTGGCTGTGGCCAAATTGTTGAAAATCAATCATGCGTCCTGACTCCTTAGCAACCATGACTATGATCTGACCATGACCTTAACCTTTAGAGTTAGGGGAAGTGGTCTGAGTGTTAATAGTAGAAAGATGGGTATGGTCACAGGAGGGTTGTTTGCAATGTGAGAGGAATAGGCAAATTGGTAATTAGGGCATCATATATGCACGGCGACCAAGAAAGACATTAATTATGAGGTCGGTCAGGCTGAGAGGTTTGCTGATAGATGCGATTTAATTGGCAGTTGATTTGAGCTTATGAAGATAGTTAGAAATGAATTTATTGTAGTTGAAGGGCTAATAGGGTTTCTTCAACTCTATTTCTCAGGCCATTGAGTTCTTGAGAAATTCTTGTATAAAAGAAGTCTAAATGTCATAGGTAACAGGGATGTTGTGAATGTCCTATTTTTGTGACAATAGGTTTGACTGTTTTGGTGATGGTAGTGGTGGTTCCTAGAAGTGATGACGTTTGTGGTGGTCACCAATGTGAGGGAGGAATCATTGGTAGCTGTTGTTTCCATGCCAGTGGCATTAACTTGTGTTCTGTGGCTGTGTGTGGATACTGGAGTTGATAGAAGAAGAAGGTGCTGGAGAGGGTGTAATAGGAGGCTGCCAGAGGTGATAGACGGGGGTCGTTGGCACTGGAGATGATAGGTGCTTGTCAGTGGAAAAAAGAAGAGGAAAGGTATTAAGGTTTTGATTGGCTCTGATACCATTTTGAATTGTTGATACAAGATGTATTACAAAGTGTATAACTCTTATGTCACAATGAATCCCTATACAAATGAACTATATAAATGTACACAAGTGTACAATAATAATTTGACTGTCACTGTCACCAAAGTATTGGTTTGGTAAATAGATACCACTGTAGTAGGACCTTCTCTTTGATAGCATCCTTCATGGTAAGCTTGTATGTATTATCTTCCTCATCAGCCATTCTGCTGCTACAGTTTTCCCCAATGGCCATTACTAAAAGCTAATGAAGACACTAGCCGGAGTGTTTTCTGTAGTGCACACATTCTGCATCATAGGTGCCATAATAGCTTTTGATGCTTATTCTTTGGAAATTAGCTAAAAATTTTTCCTCTGTTAGGGGTCTTTGTTAATTGATCCTGCTTTTAGTATATTCAGGGAATTTGGCAGAGCACCAGACAAAGACTCTGAGGCAGCTGCAAGTTGAGGAGGATGATGAAGAAAGATTTCAGGCTGACCTCAAAAAGGCCGTGCGGCAAAGCCTTGGTAACTTATTTCTTATTTATTTGAGCATCTTTCTTGCTTTTTGCATCTTCCTGATGTGTCCTGAGAATTTGAAGGACAAAAAAAAAAAAAAAAATTGTTGGTGACCCCTTCAAGTCTATCTCCTGTGTTATTGGAAATCTTACATGCCTCTTACTTATGCATCTTAATACAAATCATTTGATATCTATAGGCTGGCTTTCTTTCTTCTATTTTTCCTTTTGCCATTTTGCCCAGTGCATGGTTGTTCTCATATTTTATTATCTATTGAGATTTTTTAGGTAAATTATTTAATGAGAGTGCTGGCAAATTGATTATTGGATAGTCTGAGACTAATTAAAATTAATATGGGAGCTGAATAAGTTGAGAAGAATCTTTGTCAAAATCACAGGTCACAGATATTTCTGAATCGCAGAGCTTCATGATGATAGTTTTCATCGACTCTTCTACTCTTGTGAACCATTATGTGATTGCACTTTGGTGAAAAGTCATCTGATTCTGGTTGCAGATGTGAATTATGACCTTTCATTTCTTATCTCATGTTGTGATGAAACTACTTACTGAGTAGAGGAATAGCTGTAGTGAAAGAACCTATCTGTCTATAATGCTAGAGAATTTAATATATGAGAGATGAGTCTGAATATGCAGCACATCTCTCTCCTCAATTAATTGATACCTATTCATTGATATTTGCTCGTCTAACCTTCATCTGCTAGTTTCTTCCATAAATTCTCTGTTCAGCATCTTTTCCATTATGTGACATCTTTTGATTCTAGTTCCAATAACAAAGTCTATATGGCATTACCACTCAACAAGCTTAGAGGGCGTATAAGATGGAATCTCTTTTAAACTCAATGTTAAATGCAGATTTGTGGGAAAACTCTTTTTTGCAATTCCCTTGGTGGAGTTTCGAGATTGATGCAACTGATGCTGATGCGTGTATATAGATCATATTCCCTAAAACTTCTTGATAAATAAAAAATTTGAGAATAAAGTTCAGTTGAGTACTGATCCATGTGTATGCTCCTTATCTTAGTGATCTTTAAAGGGCTGATTCAGCTCCTCAAACTTGTTACCTACACAGCTCAATAATTTAATTATTGCGCCAAGGCTCGCCTTACCCTTGCAATAGAGGGAAACACTTTGCACTGTGTGCCCTTTAAAGGTTAATTGAGTGAGATCAGGAACTGATCGGTAGTATATGTATTGCTAGGAATGCACAGGCGGTGGGTTTTTGAACCTGATTCTGACCTGAACAATTATTTTCTTAAAATATTTTAGATTCAAATTTAAATGAATGTTATATTAAGAAAAATAATAAACAATGATAAGAAAAGAAAAAAATTATGCAAGAGATTTCAAATTTCAATTAGAATTTAAATTTTGCTTTAACCTGTCCCAGCCAATTGTTCTCAAAAAACTTCAAGCGATTAGAACACCAAATCATGAAATTATTCATCAGTAAATCTACTTTGAATTTTGAAATTAATAATACTCACTGTATTGATTAAATTAATTCATGAAACATTAAGAATTCCAAGGAGAAATCCAAAATCATTGGTGGAGAGAGAGTCTGATTTTCTAACCACATAACATGAAAGCTTCCATGCTTTGCGCAAATGCTGCTAAGACTAACCTTTTGTGCTCATGTTTTGTAGTAAAGGGATACCACAGAAGCTGCAAAAGATTCATAAATTATGTCATCCAATATTTATCAACATGGCCATAAAACTTGAGAATTTACCAAGTATTGGAACGCATAGATACAATAGAATCAGTACATTCATATACAATCCTAACTTTGTTGAATCGTATACCTAAACTCACATTTTATGAAGATTTCATGCTTCAAACAATTTTGGATCTATTATGGTAGGAAAAGTCCCATACAATTATAAACTTGTATAAGTTCTCTCGTTTTTAACAATCATGATCATTGATGTTCGATACACATCATTTGCTTTTCAGTAACTAGTGAAAATGATGTGAAGTGAGGGGACTGAGTGGCGATGGAGACCGAGACAGTGAGATCAGGCTGAGAATGAGAGGAGGCGAGAGGGTCTGAGGGAGTAACAAAGGTGGTGCAGCTGTGGAGACCAGCAGCACTGAGGTCTGAAACTGAGAGTGGACAGCAAGACTCAGAGAGATAAGAGCAAGATGAGAGTGAGAGAGTGAGACTGGGATTGTGGCAAGCAAAAGTGCACGGGTTTTAGAAAGGAAGTTTAAAATTTTGAAGCAGTCACAGTGTAGTAGGTTATGTCTTAGTTATATTGTATTTGTTTGTACTGTACTCTCTTATCATGTTTTTCATTGTGTTCTACTTTAGTCTCAAAACTTGACCAAAAACCCTATAGGTTTTGAGAAAAAAACCCTAACCATATAGGGAACTACCTGGGTAATCAGTGTTGGGTGGTTTGAAAGAGTGTTCCCGCTTGCATCCCTTTCCGGACATGTACTTTGTAAGCTGTAAACAGTCAGCAGAAGGGAGCTACTGATACTTGTGCACTAGGTGAGATTTTGAAAGTTTGAGTAAATTTGGGAACCAACCAGCATGTGAACTGTCAGTTTCTCAAAAGCTGTAAATTGTCAGGGGTGGGAAGGTACCAATGCTTGACTGCTTAAGGTTACATTGTGAGGTGAGCGGGATTGACAGAGATGGGAGAAAATGAGAAAATTTTTTATCATGTTAATGATCCTTAGAGGAGTACTAGATCAAGGTGGGTATTTTGTGGGCTCCAAAGAACCATCCTATTGTTATGTTCTATGATGAAGAGAGATAGCGGTGCTGTAGTGGGGATTGGGGAAATGATGATGGTGGATTAAATTGTTGGTGGATTAATCTTGGTCTTGTGCTTACCTTGTGAGGAAACTTTTTTCGGAACCTGTATATCTACGTCATATGCTAGATGAAACTTACTAATTTGTGGGGATATTAAAACTTTTATAATCCATGTGTAACCCTAAAAAATGTAGAAACCCAATATTGGGAAGCTTGTTGCTTCAACTGATATAATGGGAAAAAAAGAAAAAAGAAAAAAATTTAGATGAGGATGAAATGATTTTCATGTAAAATTAAAAAATCTCATCCCATAATTCCCTTCTACCAACATGAAGCTTTATGATTGGTTTTTAATATTATCATGGTTAGGCAAATGGGGCATTATCATTAGCAATTCAGAGAACATTGTTGGATGTCTTGATTTCATGTCACTAAGAATCTTGTTCCTCAAAGGAACATTTTGATGGCCAGTAGGCCATATTGAAAAAGGAAGGAAAGGTATCAAAGCACACAGTGGTCTTCTACTCATATTTGCATTCCATCACTTGAACTTGTTGAAGCAGCATCATCTGAGCGACTTTATCCTTTTTATGTTTTCAGACACTTACCAAGCACAGCAGTTATCTTCTCAGTCTTCTACTTTGTTGTTGCGGCAAAAAAATGCTGGGCATACAAGCGATTCAGGCATTGCTCCTGGTGATAGGGTTGCTGAGGCAATTACTGGATCTGATGTGGTTGGTACAGGGTTGCAGAATGAAGTGGGTGAATATAATTGCTTTCTCAATGTCATTATACAGGTGTGCATGTAAACGTGGTGATTATCCACATCATGCCTTGTGCACACAATATTGTATCAGCAGTGATGCTCCAAGCAGTTTCTTTTTTTTTAATTTTTTTTTGGGAACAATCCAAGCAGTTTCTTTAGTCTGAAGTTTTTTGTTGTGTTTTTATATGCATAAAATCAGTCCCTATGGCATATAAGACGCTTCCGTGATGAGTTCCTGAAGAGATCCACAGTAGACCATTTCCATGTGGGAGATCCTTGTGTTGTCTGTGCCCTCCATGATATTTTTATAACTCTGAGTACGAGTGTGGCAAATGCTGATGTAAGAAGACAAGTAGTTGCCCCTACTTCTTTAAGGATCGCTTTGAGCAATTTATATCCAGACAGTAATTTCTTTCAGGAGGTAATCTATTCTTTGCTTGTTATAGAGTGAACTTAAATAAACGAGGCTCGTTCATCTTTGTTCTCTCTTTTTCCTAATATCTGACATGTTGGAGCAAATAAACAGGGACAGATGAATGATGCTTCTGAAGTACTGGAAGTGATATTTGACTGCCTTCACAAATCATTTACGCACGGCTTATTTCCTACTGAAAAGGAGCAGTCTTGCGATTGCAATGCCTGTCTAGTGCACTCTCTTTTTGGAATGGACATCTCTGAGCAAATGAACTGCACTGAGTGCAAGGTGACATCAAGACGTCTAAAATACACAGCCTTTTTTCATAATATCAATGCTAATTTGCTCAGAGAGAAGAAGGTATGCTATAAAAGATACCATTGAACTTTATGCTCTTTAGTCTTGTGAAACAAGTAATTTCACAATATTTTTCAAATTTGTTACTTTTGATTTATCAGGCATTGTTCAGAGATAGCTGCTTTGATCAACTGTTACATCTTGTAATGAATGACCATCAGTTAGCTTGTGATAGAGATGCCGGTGGTTGTGGGGCTTTCAACTACATTCATCACTTCCTTTGTGGTTTTCCACATGTTACATTACAGGTTAGTGCATGAGATGATTTAGTTTTTGTTTGTTTTGGATGGTTCAACTGATTTAAGTATAAAAATTTAAATTTATTTATTTATTCATTTAATTTTTTCAGTTCTAGGTTGGCAGACAACAAGTGAGAGTGCTGATGATATTGCAGCAACATTATCAGCACTTAGTACAGAGATAGATGTAGGTGTCCTTTATCGAGGCGTGGTGGATGCAAGCCATATCCATAAGTTGGTTTCTGTGGTATGTGATACCTGTGGATATATCTCCAACCCCCCTCACAAACCCCAACCCCCCCACACCCACCCGCGCCCCCCCCCCCCCCCCCCCCCCCTCTCTCTCACCAAACCAAAAAAAAAAAAAAAAAAAAATATCTGTACTATCCTGTAAAGCCTCAAGTAACATGGTTTTTCAATGTAACATTTTTGCTATTTTTGCCTAGTAATTATGTCAACCAGATGGAAGGGAGGAAAAAAAGGAAAAAATCTGGAGATTGAACTCTCTTTTTGAGTCATGTTATGTAATTGTTTCTGACTGTGCACAAGCTACTTGCTGATAGTTGGATGATGGAAACACTTGTAACCAACTTATCGATCTGAAAGAAAATGCCCCATCCTTGGTGAATAAAAAAACAAAAAGGAAAGAGTGTTTCCAAATCTTTGATATAATCAAAAACTTTTTAAAAGTTATTAAAGGAAATGATCTTATACTGAAGATTTGACTGATATTTCATTGATATGCTCATCTGCTTCTAGATTGTAATCTTTTCCATCCTTTTGCTTGAAGTTTCCTTTACCATGTTGGTGAATTTTACCTGAAATGCGTGCTTGATGATTTTTTGCAAGAAATACATTTTTTTGGTATTTTTGTTGAAGCTGATGGCTTTTGTTTGCATTAATGCACAGGTTTGCTATTATGGGCAACATTATCATTGCTTTGCCTATAGCCATGAACATGAGCAATGGCTGATGTACGATGATAAAACTGTCAAAGTGAGTTATTGGCTAACACGTAGTCCTGGCACAATTTTTTGTTGCTCATATGCCATTCTAAGTGGAGGCTGTCTGATTATGCAGGTAATTGGTAGCTGGGCAAATGTTTTGATCCTGTGTGAGAAAGGGCATTTGCAGCCTCAGGTTTTGTTTTTTGAAGATGTGAAATAGATCATTCATTTGGTTCTTCACTTTTTTTTCTGCTATGCTGGATGTCATCAAGTTGATGGAATCGTGTACCTTCTCTACACAAGTGGGGTCTTTGATAGAGTGATACATCAATTCTTAAGCGGTGCGGGTTGGGCTGTGGAACCGATGGTCATTAAAAAAATTAGGAAGTGATTTGGGATGAATTGTGAATTATAGTTGGGATGTAAATGAAAAAATTTTGAAGCATATCAAGACTTCTATTTTGAAGCATTTAATACACAGGTGGTCTGGAAGATATATACATACAAGCAAAAGATTTAGCATCTGGGAGTGATTATTGATGGCAACTGTGCTTTGTTCTTCCAGAAGTGTCTTGAAATACTTTGTTAGACAATACAGGGTCAAGTGATCCAATAAACGGCAGTTGAATTTAAAAGGAGCAGAGTGAAAGCTGTCTGCCAAATGGAACAAATTTTGGTCTGTGCTAGATTCTTGGGAGTACTGGTGCAGGCATTGTGGCAGGAAGATACAACGGTTACGTTAGGCCCTATTGAAATTCATAGAAAAAACTTCATATATGCTTCTGCATGAATTTCCCCCTATTTATACAAATGTTGTTTGTATAGATAACATTATTACCTGAGCCCTGGAACTTGCGCCCAGGTAAACGTCATCTGTCTCATGTTTCATTGGGGAAAATAAGAAGGTTCTCTTCTCAGTTGGGGAAATCTATGATCTCTGTTCCCTTTCTTTATGATCTCTGTTCTCTTCTTTCTTTCTTATATCTATACTGCCAAGGCGTAGATTGTGTGGTATATATTTAAAAAATATCATAGTATTAAAGTGAACGGACAAAATCAGATATTGAAGTTACGGCTGAGGATCGGGATGCTGTTGTGGAGGAGATAAGTTGTGATGCTGCTGACGCTTGCTGGCCTTCTGGTGACTAGGGCCATATTGAACTTCTGTGATATGTTTTTTACCTTTTTATGTTAATTACACTTACACGAGAATGGTTTCATGCTTCCTGAAGGGTTTTAGGACGGGTGGTTTGTGGAATAATTCTTAGGCCGTCATTGATGAAGGCGAGATATCAGAGGCTGTGCAACTTAATTAACACCCGTTAGATTTCAATGTGGCCCCCTTTATTTTGTTCAAGCTTAACCAAAAAAGAGAGATAAGAAAAACATTGTTCTGAAAATATTTTTTTAATCAAATGGTGGTTAATGATCCCCAAGTGTCCATAGAAAATAAGGAAAATAAATTCTATTTTGAAAGATGCAATTCTTTTCGTTGTGTGGTTAAGTCTCTTACACGGGTGTTAACCACCAGAGTTAATTAATAGCTGGTCATTGTGTTGTATTTTGCCATCCGTTGCCCAAAAAAAGAAAAAAAATTGTATTTATAAATATTTGAAATTACTATGATATTGTTTTAGTCATATAGGTGTGATTGCAAGATTGAAAAAAAAAAATGAAAATGTTTCTCTAGATGTTGATGTGACATTGTAAATAAAAGTGGAATTCAATGATGCATTATATGTATTTGCTATGATGCATTAATTTAGCTTATGTGGGTATTCGGGCTTTATAGATATTGAAGATGCTAAGTGTATAAAAAATAATTTTTGCATACTTTGATTTTATGTGAGTGGTCTTGAGGTGATAGTGGATGACAGCAGTGGTGGTTCTTACGTTGGCTGGATCAGTGCCCAATGAGGATAGGAGCTCATGGTGGTGGAGGGCCTATCTCGGTGGGGCTGGGGTCCATACTATGAAGAGTGCCTTTGTTTGTAGCCCGCTAAGTGAGATAGATTGTAGAATAGCTGTTAAGTATTAACAGAGATATTTATCCAATTAGACATGATTTAAGATATTCAAATCATTTTGACATACAATCATTTGTACAGTGCCATGTTGGATTTATTTGTCCATGATAACTGGATTTTTTTTAATTATTATTAATTTTTTTCACCCTTTCCTAGGCAGCATGGTGAGTTCATCTCCAATAAAGAAGTGTGGAACCCTTTGGTACCATAGGTGTTCTAAATAATTGATTCAGGTTATTTGATCTTTCATTTACTCTTTTAGTTAAAAGTATAAAATGGGAAGAAATCAAATTGAGTCCTCAAAGTTTGTCCTTTTTTTTATTGTTATTTTTTGAGTTTTTATTCTTTCTATTTGAGTCTTTTAGCATTTTAAAACGTTTTTATTTGAGTGATTTTAGTAACTACATTAAAAAAAAAAGGGTCAAATTCAGATAAGTTTATGATAATAAAGTAAATATAATAATATTACTATATTCTAAAATAATATAATAAGCACAACAAATTACAAAAAGGAAAAATAATGAATAATGGAGGAAAAGTTAACCAAACGCCTAAAGAGGATGGTTGCTTCCCCCTTGAGATTGAAGTGGTTGGGTCACCAACAAAAATAAGTGGTGGTTCATAAGACCCATTCAAGAAGATGGTTGTCGCGATGCTCCAAAGGTTGGGTAACTCATCCTATTAGCTAGCCACCTTCCACCTCATCCCTTAGCTAATACATTCCACCTTCTGAATCTGTTGAGGAGTTGCAGACATTAAAGTTCCATCTGATCTGATGGTAATTGACCATTCGAATCTTGAAAGCCACTTTTACCTTCTTTTAATTTTTTATTATATTTTTTCCACACACAATTACTGCACGTTGCACACAGCATGAACCGTTTGGTCATCGTATGCTCCAGCTTTAGGATGTGAAGTAGGAAGAGAGCTCGCAAAAAATTTCGGGTGGACATCTTCTGTTAATCTTGATTTAGGTTTTCGATAGTGCAGTTTAAATTTTTCATATTATAGTATTGGTTTTAATGTTGTAATAATTACGAGAAATAAGACCACAATTAAGGCGCGAGGTCAAATTAGAGCTAATATGACCTAAGTAAAATATGCAAATTTGCAAGAACTAGATTTCCCTAAGCAAGATTTAAATTACAAGAACTCTTAGAATAATGGGTGGCTAAACCGCAGGACACCTTGGAATTCGTTCCTTTTTTTCTTATATGACAAACGTAAAGTAAAATTTCTGTTGCTTGCCGATCCCACAACATATCCACATAACTCCCGTAGTTTTCACAATAATGTTGATCAATTTTTTGGTTCCTTTATGCTCATATATTTAACAACCCTATTGATACTTCTAATTACTTCTTTTTCAACTATGCGTAGAGTCTATGCAGCTCATCAATAATGCTTTTTATTGTTCTACAATACTAATCTGGTAGGTACACTGCTATCCATGAAAATTCAAAATCTTAGACCATCAATGGGGCATTTGCTTGCATGGTTATTTTATTTTGTTTTTGAAATGTCCATGAGTAACATTACGATGAAACACTTATAATGGTTTTGACGGTGTAAGGAAGTGTGGTATGATTAGAACTATAAATGAATTATATTGGCTTACATACTATTTGAGTTCAAGTTACTTGAATTACTCAAATAATTTATTGAATTGAGTTTGAACTTATGAGTCTAATTAAACTCAAATTGAATATAAATTTTAAGCAAGTTCAAGTTGAGTTTATACATATATATATTAGTTTAATTATAATAAAAACTATTTTTGAATAAATTGAGTTTAATTGAATCGAGCTTGAATTTGTTCAATGTAAATTTAAATCTAGCTCAAAATCATAATTTTAACCTCGATGGAACTTCAACTATGTTGAAGCTCTGAAATTTCAAGTTGAAGTTTGTAAGGACCCGCTATCACCCCTATAATTAAAATAGGCGATAGCAGTTCTTCAACCACATATAACCTGTAATATTATATGTAAGGTTGTCTAAAAAGAAGTGTTTGGGAAATTGTTTGTCTAATTCCACATAATTAACATAATTGAAACCATAGTTTTTCAAAACTTTTAGCAAAACATAGCTACACCATTAACATATTTCACAAAAGAAATAAACTCAAGTCATACATAGCTAAGTACGTATATATATATATATATATATATATATTACAACCAAAAGCTTCTTACAAGCCTTAACAAAATTATAAATATAATTCAACTAGAACTTTAAATACTATCACAAAAGCTATCAAAACTAGTCTATTACAAAATATGGATTCAATCAAGTCCAAGGTCATCTCTAGTCCTCTAAATCATCAAGAAAATCTTCGAAATCGGTTTCATACCCCATACTCGTGTAAAACTCGTCAGCTTCATCACCTGAAATGGTTAAATTATGAGCCAAAGGCTCAGTACGCAAGTAACGAATACAAACGCAAAGTGATTCACACATGCTTAAGCTAAATGCAAAATGCAACAACCAATTATTTATTATTCAATCTTTAGTTAATCATACATCATGGGAGTATTCAAGCTCTGGGCAACAGGGATTTCTGAGGGAACCTGAGTAACGATCACGACGCTCAGGGGGTTGATATAAGTAACTCGGATACTCATACCATCCTAGATAAATTTATCCACAATGATTAAGTAATCTCATCTAGGGTTTCTAGCCATTTCTCGACTTTACTTAACTCGATCTATAATATCACTTGATTCAATATCAATTGTTCCCATAAATATTGAATTAAATCATATTACATCATTTCAAGAATAAGCAAATGTTATACCGATACCAAATTCCCCATTAATTACCCACTGAACCACTTATGAAAGTTATATTAAAATGACAAGGGTGGTCTAAGTGCCTAAAACTACCATGCCCCTAATCTAAGCAAGGTTACTGCTCTTCAAACCAGATTCAACGGTATAAAAGACACTTAACAAATAATTATTAAATTTCTTAATTTAGAGTAACTTTAAATAATGCTTATCCTAGCAAAGAAACAAGCGAGTTATCGCGTACCTAAAATAGCTCGGGAACTAATAGGATTAACCAAGCGAGGATCTATCACTGTACAAGATAATATTGAATTTCTCACTTAGTTCAAGCGCTAATCAACTAGTTTCAAACATAACTAATCAAAGAAATTCAAATAAATTATTACAAAGTCATAACATAACATTTAAATATCATATTATATCATACAATACTAAACAAATATTCAATCGATCATATCATGCTTTGGGAAATATTGGAGAAAGTTTTTAAAAAATAAAAACTATAGGGGAAGGCCGGCGGCGTTGAACCGGTGCACTATGCACTAAAACTCAACACTTGCCATCACTGGTAGCGTTCAAATATACGTCGGTAGCCTTTAGTCTACGTCGAGTGGCCTTGAGCCAGTGTAGACTGCAACTCCAAAATTTCAAAAATTTCGAGAGTTCTACGAGGTTAATCCACGCCCGTAGATACCTCAAACACCGGTAGGGTTTCCATGTACGCCGACAACGTCGGATACTAAGCCGACAGCTTTAAACCCAGTGTTAGAAATTTTGATTCTAGTCACATTCCATACTGCCTCTAAGCCGGCGACATTAGAACCCTAATGGCCTGCGTACGAGTTGAAAAATCAACACTAGCTAATTTCTTTATGAAACTCGCCAGCGTTTTAAGCGGCTTTAAGAAAATAGGTTCTGATCACATTCAACACCGTCTATGAGCCGGCGGCGTTGAAGTAGCGGATGCCGGCGTACGCTAAAAAACAGACTTATTCGAAAATGTTTTACTTCCCTTGTTTTCTTTACAACATTTTGTAAATTTTTACACTTTCAATCCTTTTTCAAACTCATCTTAAGTTTTCCAAAACTTGTTATATGTTCTTAACACCATTCAAAAAACACAAACTCCACTTCTAATCATCAAATACCAATTACACTTCAATTGCACACTTCAACTACTCAACTTAACTTCACTACTCACCAACACTTCTTACAAATTCCCTAACACTTAACCAAGTTCACACAATAACAAAACTCAACCTAACATATATCAATGCATAAAATCAATCAACTTAAATGAAACTAACTCATTCTACCATAGGTTTTACATTTAAGATACAAGAAAGGAAATAAAACAAAGAGATTGTTAATTCTCTACTATCTAAGGTTTTGATGATAACAAAATAGTCAAAGAACTAACTAATCTTTTAGTGTACAAAACTATTCACAGAACATTTACATGAGAAAAAGTTTCCAGAAACACAGAAGTTTTTACAGAACTTTTCAAGAATTTTAAAACAGCAATTCTAACGTTAAAGTTAGTTACTGTTCATCTTCTCAAACAAGATCTAATATTTTTATGAAGAAGTTCATGATTTTGAAGACCTAGCTCCGAGATAATAAGTATATTTGGATATATACTTATTTGTTTCACTAAAGTCGGATTATCCTAGGGGATTTAAATAATTCTGAATTTCTCTTCAACGATAAAATCTAAAGTTACAAGAATTATTTGAACACAAACTGTTTATTCTAACATACTTCAAGACAAGAACGAGATTATCTATTTATCTTGGATATCGTTGAGGAAATAAGAAAAGAAGAATGTTATCTTCAAATAGATAACATATGAAGATCACGATGGAGTTCGAAATATCAACAACGGATATTTCAAATATTATTTTTCAAAACAACGTTAAAAAGAAGAAACTCAAACAGAATCATGCAGATTATTTTGAATCACGAAAATTCAGCAAAGGTTATCTTCTATTTTCCGCCAAGAATTTCAAAAATCAAAATTCAAGATAGATATGATAAAGATATTACGAAGATCTTGGAAAGCTTATCTCTCCTGAAGATTAGAAGATCAGAACGCTGAGCTTTATTTTCAGAATAAAAGGAAGGAATTATTATCGGAAGTTTTTCAAATTCAAAAGAGGATAAGAGGATTTGATCCGAGAAAATTGAGGAAGACTTATCCACTTTACAACAGGATTCGAACGTTGAAAGTGTGTATATATTGCCGACTAGAGAAGAAGAAAGAGATATAAAATAATATTATATGCTCTGATATTTTCAATCACGTACAGGAAAACAAAAAAAGCTCCATATTATTTTCTCTCTTATTTTGAAAAAGGAAGAAGCTTTTACAGAAGTTACAAGTTTTTGAGTTGCATAGTGCTATTAAACTTTAAAGCAAATTTTGATTTTTCTTATTTGTAAGAAGGAACGTGTTGTTGCCTTCTTAAGTTGTAATTCAATTACAAGTTTAGACTCTGTAGATCGATTGTAGCTAGAGGATAGCTGTGAGAATCGAGAGAGAATTGTACAAGCTTGTAATTTTTTATTGGATATAGTGGAACAAAACCCGTAGGATAACGGGGTCCGGCTCGGAGCTGGAAGAGTGGACTGACGCAAGGCGGAACCACTATAAATATCTGCCTGATCTTCTTATCCCTTCTCTATTTATATTTCCACAGTTTATTTTATTGCTGTTTAATTGTTCATATTGTTCTCTTAACTTAAAATCAAAGGGGATTGTTTTTAAAAGGCAAAAATTTTAATTTTCTGAAATAATCAATTCAACCCCCTTCTTGATTATTTTCGGGACCAACAATTGGTATCAGAGCAGGGCTCTTTTATTAAATTGAGTGATCCAAACAAAATGACTGAGAACAATATTGCAATCAATAGAGCTCCATATTTTGATGGTTCAAATTATCTTTATTGGAAAATGCGAATGACAACTTATATAAAAGCTAATGATTATGCTTCTTGGCAGGTGATCCAATTTGGAGACAATCCAATAGCAATATCTGATGATGCTAGTTTCACAGATGAAGAGCTAAAGTTGATTGAGAAGAACAATAAGGCTAAGAATCTCTTACTCACAACCATAGCTCCTTCTGAATTTTATCTAATTTTTCCTGTGAATCAGCAAAGGAAATTGGGATACTCTTTCAAAAACTTATGAAGGAACAGACACAATTAAGGAAACAAAAATCAATGCATTACTTCAACGTTATGAATTATTTAAAATTAAGTCTGATGAGAAAATTAAAGATGCCTTTAATCGATTCACTGCTATTACTAATGAGCTAACCTCACTTGGAAAGAAATTAGATGATTCTGATCTTGTCAGGAAAATGCTTCGAATTTTGCCAAAATCGTGGGATGCCAAAAAGACAGCTATAGAAGAAGCTCAAGATTTAAATAAGCTGACACTTAGTCAGTTAAGGGAAAAGCTGATGGCATACGAGTCACATCATGATACAACTGAAGAACCAGAAAATAGTTCAAAGGCAATAGCTTTCAAAGCCAAAAGAGTGTTGAATCTGATTCAGAAGAGGACAGTGATGACGAAAATATTAACATGCTTACAAGGAGATTCAACAAATTCTTGAAGAAAAAGAAAGGTAAAAAGTTCAAAAGTTTCAATAGAACTAACAAATTTGATGCAGGAAAAAGCTATAAGGACAAAGAAGAAAAGAAAGAGAAGAAAGAAATTGTGTGTTATGAATGTAAAAAACCGGGACATATTAAATATGAGTGCCCTGTTTTAATCAAAAAGATTGAAAATTCAAGAAGAAAAGTCGAGCAATGATGGCAACTTGGAGCGATTTGGATGAGTCAGAAGCTGAACCAGAAGCTATAAGTGATAATGAAGAAGAAGCAAACCTTTGTCTCATGGCTACTTCTGAGGTAACTTCTGAAACTGATGATGAATCAATTGAAGATGATATGATTGCTGAAATGGAAAAACTTTTAAAAGCTCTTAAGAAAGCTGATTTAAAAATTGCTAAATATGATAATGAGATAAAATCATTAAAGAATGAAAAAGACGCATTAAAGCAAACCAATTCCTTGCTTGTTGATGAAAATGATATCTTGAAGCGTGACAATGAAAAGTTTTTTAAGGATAATGAAAAGCTAAGAAAAGACAATAACTTGCTAAGAGATGAAACAAGCGTTTTGAAAGTAAAAATTGATGAATTATCGAATTCAATAAAGAACACGTTTAATAAGTTCAATGAAAGTGATGAAAAGCTAAAAATGTTGATTTCATCACAAAGATTGTCGTGTGAAAAGCATGGTTTAGGTTATAATTATGGTTTGAATTCAAATACATCCAAGAAAACTATATTTGTGAGAGCCAAACCAATCGTAAATGCGGAATCAAGTGTTAAAAAGATTGATTATAAAGTAATACGTGGAAAAGAAAAGTATGTTCAAAAATCCAGAATGAATTCCAGAAGTTATTTAGAAAGAAAACATTCTTATGGAAATCATACCAGAAGGTATTC
The DNA here is from genome assembly GCA_024138025.1 of Combretum micranthum. Classification (NCBI taxonomy): domain Eukaryota; kingdom Viridiplantae; phylum Streptophyta; class Magnoliopsida; order Myrtales; family Combretaceae; genus Combretum; species Combretum micranthum. The sequence continues at coordinate 184,534 of JAMXBD010001795.1, read as the reverse complement.
CAGAAGTTATTCCAGAAGTTATCCGAGACAGAATAGTTGGAGACAGGTAAACAACAGGTATTGGAATAATATAATAATACATATACATGTTTCTTTGTAATAAGATTGGTCACATAGAAAAGTACTGTTATTATAAAAGAAACAAGCTCAGTACTCAACAAGTAAAACAAAGAAATGAAACGAGCTTGTCTTCAAAGGACCCAAACTTGTTTGGGTTCCTAAAAAGGTTTAATCCTTTTATTTTTGCAGGAACATGAAGCTAAAATCAATGGAACATGGTATCTTGATAGTGGATGTTCCCGACATATGACAGGAAATGCTTCATTGTTCAATAGCATAACATGGGAAGAAAAAGGATATGTAAAATTTGGAGATGACAGTAGAGGTAAAATTATTGCAACTGGAAATATTGGTATGTCTCTCATACTATAGAAAATGTTTACTTAGTAAAAGGCTTGAAACATAACTTATTAAGTATCAGTCAGCTATGTGATAAAGGATATAAAATGGTTTTTGAAAAAGATAAATGCTTTGCTTTAGTGAAAATGGTATAAAATTATTTGAAGGTTTTAGAAAGAAAAATATATATTTGATAAAACCTAATAAAATGGAAGATGCATGTTGCTTGTTATCTATGAATGATCAGATCTTTGTTTGGCATAAACGTCTAGGACATGTTAATTTTAATCAATTAGAAAAATTATCTAAAAAGAATATAATAAGAGGTTTACCTAAAATAAATATTAAACAGGATGTGAAATGTGATACATGTTTAAAAAATAAAATGGTATCTTTCTCATAAAAGTAAAAATGCAATAACAACTAAAAGACCTCTTGAGTTGTTGCATCTTGATCTTTTTGGACCTACTAGAACTCTTAGTATGGGTGGATGTAAATATGGATTTGTTGTTGTGGATGACTATTCGAGATATATATGGGTTATGTTCTTAAGACATAAAAAGGATACCTTTGATTCTTTTCAAAAATTTGCAAAACAAATACAAAATGAAAAAGGAGTTTCCATAATTAGTCTACGAACTGATCATGGAACAGAGTTTCAAAATTCAATTTTATGAATTTTTGTGAAGAACATGGGATATCTCATAACTTCTCAGCTTTATATACACCTCAACAAAATAGAGTTGTAGAACGCAAAAATAGAACTATACAAGAAATGACTAGATCTATGTTAAATGAAAGTAGTGTTGCTGAGTATTTTTGGGCAGAAGCAGTGTCTACAGCTTGCTATATTATCAATCGAGTATATATTCGGCCCATGACAACAAAGACCGCTTATGAATTGTTTCGAGGTAAGAAACCTACCGTCTCTTATTTTCATGTTTTTGGATCTAAATGTTTTGTAAAAAGGAATGTTCACAATCTTGATAAGTTTGATGAAAGATCTGAAGAAGCAATATTTTTAGGATATTCTTTAAATAGTCGTGCTTATCGTGTATATAACAAATCCTCAAAAATTGTTGAGGAATCAATTAATGTTAAGTTTGTTGAAGATACAAAGGATGATGAGTCAGATGAAGAAAATGATCTCAATCCTAAAACAGAACCTAGTACAGAACCTATATCTGGAGTATCTAACCTTCCAGAAAATAAGTCAGAAGCAAGAACAGAAGGTATTTCAGAAATTGTAAGATCTGAACCAGAAACTTCTAAAGTTTGGAAATACAAGTCTGCTCATCCTTCTGAACAAATAATTGGTAATATACAAACTGGTGTTCAAACACGAGGTAAGTTACAAGATTTTGAAAATCATTTTGCTATGTTATCTGAAATTGAACCTAATAATGTTGATGAAGCACTAAATGATAATAGTTGGATTGATGCCATGCAAGAGGAGTTAAATCAATTTCAAAGAAATAATGTATGGAATCTTGTACCTAAACCTAAAGGAAAATCTATAATTGGAACTAAGTGGGTGTTAAAAACAAACTAGATGAAAACGGAAAAATAAGTAGGAATAAAGCAAGATTAGTAGCTAAAGGATATTCACAAGAAGAAGGAATTGACTTTGATGAAACATATGCACCTGTAGCTAGATTAGAAGCAATTCGTTTAATGCTTGCATATGCATGTTTAAAAATTTTAAAGTTTTTCAAATGGATGTAAAAAGTGCATTCTTAAATGGATTTATAAAAGAAGAAGTATATGTTGAACAACCCCTGGTTTTGAAGATCCTATTAAACCTAATTATGTTTTTAAATTAAATAAAGCTTTATATGGTTTAAAACAAGCTCCAAGGGCTTGGTATGAAAGATTAAGTCTGTTTTTAATTTCAAAAGGTTTTCAAAGAGGAACAGTTGACACAACTTTGTTTTTAAAAACTTATGAACAAGATATTTTGGTTGTGCAAATATATGTAGATGATATTATATTTGGTTCTACTAATGAAATATACTGTCAAGATTTTGCAAAGATATGCAGGCAGAATTTGAAATGTCAATGATGGGAGAGTTGACATTCTTTCTTGGCTACAAATTAAACAAACTAAAGAAGGAATCTTCATACATCAAGAAAAATATAAAACAAATTCTTAAGAAGTTTGGTATGAAGGAGTAAAGGAGCTGCAACACCTATGAGTACTTCAACAAGGTTAGATTCTGATTTAAATGGAAAGAAGGTAAATGAAAAATTATACAGAAGTCTTATTGGTTCTTTATTATACTTGACTGCATCTAGACCTGATATATTATTCAGTGTATGTTTGTGTGCGAGATTTCAAAGTGCACCAACAGAAACACATTTGACAGCTGTTAAAAGAATTTTCAAGTACTTGATAAATACTTCAAAGTTGGGCATTTGGTACCCTAAAAATCAAAATTTTGATTTAATAGGATACTCAGATGCAGATTATGCTGGTTGTAAAATTGATAGAAAAAGCACATCTGGTACTTGTCAATTTTTAGGTGACAAATTAGTTTCTTGGTCTTCTAAGAAACAAAATTCTGTTGCCTTGTCTACAGCTGAAGCAGAATATGTTTCTATTGGAAATTGTTGTGCTCAAATGCTTTGGATTAAAACAATTACAAGATTATGGATTTTTTTCAAAAATATACCTATTAAATGTGATAATACAAGTGCAATTAATCTGACAAAAAATCCAGTGCATCATTCTAGATCTAAGCACATTGAAATTCGACATCACTTTATTCGAGATCATGTAATTAATGGAAATATTGTTGTTGAATTTGTGCCGTCAGATATGCAATTAGCAGATATTTTTACAAAATCTTTAGAAAAAATTAATTTTGAATTTATTCGAAATGAAATTGGGATTTGTAATCCTTTTTGTTAATTTTAAGATAACTATATATATATAATAATAAAAAGAAAAAGGGACATTAAATCTGTACGGAACAATTGAAATTTTTTTGGCGCTCAAGGTTCTGACTCTTCGTCTTTCCTTTGCTCTGTCTACTTAAGTGTCATCCTCGTCTTGGCTATTCACAAAATCACGTCTTCACTTTGTGAAACCCTAAGAAATCTTTGTTGCAAAATCCTTCAAGTCTGTTCATCATGGCTCCTCGCAAATCTCAACGTATCTCTAAAAAAAATTCAAAACCGTGACCTCTAAAGATCCCATCTCTACAAGATACACAATCTTCCGATTCTGAACAAACCCTCTCTCAATCCGTTTCATCATCTAGGGTTCGTGAAGAACGAACTAAAAACAAACAAGAATCTGGGAGCTCTCAACAACCTAAAGGAACAGCGAACAAAAGAAAAAACAAGGAAAATCAGTCTCGAAGTTCTGATCCAGAACCTATTTCAGAGCTTTTAAAGAATATAAAGAAGAAGCAATCTTCCAAACCTTCTTCAAAGAAAAGGAAAGAAGTTCCATCGTCTACAGCTGAGCGTTCTCAAAAGAAAAGAAAAATGAAAGATTCAACCACAAGCTGTTCTATAACAAAGGTACAAATTCATGATTGTGCTTTTATAGATTTTGGATATTTTAAGAGGAATGGATTTTATTGGGATGAATGGTTAAAAAATGTTAGTTGTAGAAAGCTGTATAATCTAACTGGAGATGTGGTTGGAGAAATGATTGAGGAATTTTATAGGAATTTGAAGTATGTTGATTCTAGGAGTTTAAGGTCACGAGTTCAAGATGTGAATATAACACTCTCTCGTGATGATCTAATTACATGCTTTGGTTTGAAAGATTGTCATGATGATAATGCTGTTGTTTCTTTGAGAAGGAATGATATATTTCTGAAAATAAATGGAAACGTAGGACAGTTTCCAGATGATGATGTGTTTGTGTATGAGTTTGAACTAGTCGTTAGAATGCTTCACAAAATTGTGCGAGAATGTATTCTTCCTCGCAAAGGGAGTTCTACGACAGTGACGAAAGATGATGGTTTGGTTATCTTGGGTATGATGCAGAAAATTAAGATAGATTTGGCCAAGAGAATTTTAAAAAGAATTTGGAAAGAACAGGAGTTTAGGATATATGGAAATGTGCTTATGGAGCTATTCAAATTTAAAGGCATTCCATTTCCTAAAAGAATAAAGTTCCCAATAGGTTTGAAGAGAATTGGAGAGAAAAGTATGCATCATATGCAAATTCCCTATAAGAAGTTTTGGTATGCGATTGATGGTGCAATTTACTTGCACAAGAATCATAAAAAGAATATTGACTGGGAAAAAATTAAGGCAACAATTGAGGGGGAGAAAGATGCTACTCCAGAAGTTTCGTTTGAAAAAGATCAAGGTCCAGGGTTACATCGTTCAGGAAAACAACCTATGCAAAAGAAAAAAAAGAGGACATTGACTCCTAAAACTGGTGGAAAATTTCAAATTCGTGAAAACGTGTAGATGGACTCTTCTTCAGAAAGTGATGACTCGACTTTGCCAAGTTTTCCAGAAGGTCTTGGTGAAGCATCTTCTCGTCCATCTAAAGATGTCTTTACAAAGATGATGGCTTCGCCGCTTGCATCCTTCAAGCAAGATCTTCAAAAGTTCATCTCATCAGAGATCAAAACTCAACTGTCTTCCTTGCAACAATCTCATCCATCACCATCTAGAATGTCTTCTGGGTCCATTCGATCTTTACCTTAGTCTTCACCACCTGAAAAAGAACCAGTTCCAGAAGTTGTCACAACTGACACTTCATCTGCTAGCGGTGTTCCTGTCTCTAGACCTTCTTATGAACCCACTCCAGCAAACTTAAGTCTTGTGCCATTTATTCCTCTTGATGTGCTTCACCATCTAGACAATTATCTTGCTCCACCTCCACAATGTTCTGCTGATCAACCCTCTCTTTCTTCCAACTATCTTAGACGTCAGAAAATGACAGCTCGCAAATCCACAAAAAGAACTAAAAAGCATTAGTTTTTGTTCTGTTTTCTTTTATTTTGAATATTTCTGTTTTTGTTGATATTTCACATCAGACTTGTGATGTGATTTTGATAAACCATTAATATCAACCTCTATTCTGTTTTCTTCTATTTTTGCTGATAACAAAAAGGGGAGAGAAAGATTTGTCTGTTAATGAATATGAATGAATGTGTGATGTTTTGTTTTTGTGATGAATAAATTAAATATATGTGAATGATTGTTCGTGAATGTGTGATGAATGAATGGTGAATTGTTTTGTTATCATCAAAAAGGGGGAGAATGTTAATTCCCTACTATTTAAGGTTTTGATGTAACAAAATAGTCAAAGAATAACTAACTTAGTGTACAGAACTATTCACAGAACATTTACATGAGAAAGTTTCCAGAAACACAGAAGTTTTTACAGAATCTTTTCAAGAAGTTTTTGAGTTAAAGTTAGTTACATGAGAAAGTTTCCAGAAACACAGAAGTTTTTACAGAACCTTTTCAAGAACTTTAAACAACAATTCTAAGTTAAAGTTAGTTACTGTTCATCTTCTCAAACAAGATCTACAATTTTTTTTATGAAGAAGTTCGATGATTTTTGAAGACCTAGCTCTGAGATAATAAGTATATTTGGATAATATACTTATTTGTTTCACTAAAGTTGGATTATATCCTAGGGGATTTAAATAATTCCGAATTTCTCTTCAACGATAAAATCTAAAGTTACAAGAATTATTTGTAGACAAACTATTTATTCTAACATACTTCAAGACAAGAACGGGATTATCTATTTATCTTGGATATCGTTGAGGAAATAAGACGAAGAAGATGTTATCTTCAAATAGATAACATATGAAGATCACGATGGAGTTCGAAATATCAACGGATATTTCAAATATTATTTTTCAGAACAACGTTAAAAGAAGAAACTCAACAGAATCATGCAGATTATTTTGAATCACGAAAATTCAGCAAAGGTTATCTTCTATTTTCCGCCAAGAATTTCAAAAATCAAAATTCAAGATAGATATGATAAAGATATTACGAAGATCTTGGAAAGCTTATCTCTCCTGAAGATTAGAAGATCAGAACGCCGAGCCTTATTTTCAGAATAAAAGGAAGGAATTATTATCGGAAGTTTTTCAAATTCAAAAGAGGATAGGAGGGTTTGATCCTAGAAAATTGAGGAAGACTTATCCACTTTACAATAGAAGGATTTGAATGTTGAAAGTGTGGATATATTGCCGACTAGAGAAGAAGAAAGAGATAATAAAATAATATTATATGCTATGATATTTTCAATCACGTACAGGAAAACAAAAAGCTCCATATTATTGTTCTCTATTATTTTGAAAAAGGAAGAAGCTTTTACAGAAGTTACAAGTTTTTGAGTTACATAGTGCTATTAAACTTTTAAAGCAAATTTTGATTTTCCTTATTTGTAAGAAGGAACGTGTTGTTGCCTTCTTAAGTTGTAATTCATTTACAAGTTTAGACTCTATAGATCAGTTGTAGCTAGAGGATAGCTGTGAGAATCGAGTAGAGAGAATTGTACAAGCTTGTAATTTGTTCTTATTGGATATAGTGGAACACAACTCATAGGATAACGGGGTCCCGGTTCGGAGCTAGAAGAGTGGACTGACGCACAAGGCGGAACCACTATAAATATCTGCCTGATCTTCTTATCCCTTATCTATTTATATTTCCACGTTTATTTTATTGCTGTTTAATTGTTCATATTGTTCTCTTAACTTAAAATCAAAGGGGATTGTTTTTAAAAGGCAAAAATTTTAATTTTCTGAAATAATCAATTCAACCCCCTCTCTTGATTATTTTCGGGGCCAACAGAGATTATACTTGCAGTTAACTTACATGAAGAGGCTTTAGCTTGGTGAGATGGTTGAATCCAAGAGCTTGATTTTGGTTTTTGGTTTAAGGCCTATGACTTGAAGAAAAAGGAAAAGAGAAAGAAAAGAAAAGAGGGAAATTTGTATGAAAATATAGGATGCCAAAAAGAGACCCTAGTTAATCTTATTTGAGGTTTATAATTATCCAAAGTTTGACTTTAGGGGTATATTTGACTTAGGCTTAATTTGGTTTAATTTGGAGTTCATTTGGGTTGAATTTGAGCTTGAAAAATAGACTTAAACTTTGTAAAATTTCTGCCAACAAAATCTTAGGAAATTCAAAAGTTGTTTTGATAAATTTAAACATAACACATACATATTAATTCACAAAGGACACAAACATTAATTACACTATGCACATATTAATATGCATAAAATAATAATATTAATTTCATTACACATACAAACAGACAAAAATAATTTATATTAATAAACATAATAGATCAAACCTATTTCTACACATTCATTTTCATGAATTAAAATTATTTCAAACTTAATATCTAAAACTAATATTGTAATCACATGCAATTTTAATTATTAATTGATTTAGATTATTTCAAAAATCACATATAATTTTAATAACACTTTTATAAAATGTAAATTGGGAAATTCATGGCTATTTCATTCTCTGCTCCTTCAAAAAGTTTCGTCCTCGAAACTTAGGTTACCTTATTCATTCATCAAATATCTCTGAATACTTATGTCTCATCTCATTCTTGGGCTTCCACGTTACCTCTCTTTCGGTTTGTCCGGTCCACAAGAGCTTCACAAAAGGAATTACTTTCCTCCTCAACACTTTATCAATTCTATCCAAGATTTTGATCGGCTACTCAACTATACTCAAATTCGGTTGAATCTCTGGCTGATGTGCAGAGATGATGGCTTCGGGATTTGATACACATTTTCTAAGCTGAGATACATGGAATACATCATGCACTTCCGATAAATTCGGTGGTAGAGCCAATCGATAAGCTAATGGTCTAATTCTCTCTAAAATCTCATATGGACCAATGTATCTTGGATTCAACTTGGCCTTAACCCCAAATCTAATTACTTCTTTTGTTGGAGAGATTTTGAGAAACATATGGTCACTAACTTCGAACTTCAATGGTTTCCTCCTTGTGTCAGCATAGTTTTTATACCGATCTTGAGCTATTTTCATTCGTTGTTTTATCACTTGAATCTTATCTACTGCTTGTTGTATCAAATCAGGACCCCAAATAACTCTTTCACCAACTTCATCCCAATACAGTGGAGATCTACACTTCCTACCACAAAGAGCTTTGTAGGGTGCCATTTGAATTGTTGCTTTGAAGCTATTGTTGTAGGCAAATTCAACAAGTGGCAAATAAGTGTCCTACCTATTGCCAAAATCTAAGACACATGCTCTAAGTATATCTTCCACTATCCGAATTGTTCTCTCTGATTGCCCATCTGTTTGTGGATGAAATGCAGTGCTAAACTGAAGCTGAGTACCTAAAGCAGTATGTAAACATTTCCAAAACCAGCTGACAAAGCAAGAATCTCAATAAGAAGTAATTGTCTTTGGAATCCCGTGTAGTCTCACTATCTCTTTAATATAGATATGTGCCATCTTCTCTAAGGAATCTCTGATCCTCAAAGGTATGAAATGAGCAGATTTTGCTAATCTGTCCACGATTACCCAAATAACTTCATATTTGGAAATAGTCCCAGGTAAGGCCGTTATAAAGTCCATAGTGATATCGTCTCATTTCCATTTGGGTATAGATAAAGGTTGAAGTTCTCCTCCGGGTCTTTGGTGCTTGATTTTTATTTGTTGACAAGTCAAACACTTGGAAACATATTGAGCAATATCTTTCTTTAAACCTTCCCACCATAAATTTTTCTTCAAATCTCTATACATTTTGGTGGTTCCCGGATGGATTGAATATGAAGATGAATGAGCGTCTTTCATGATTTCCTCTCTTAACCCATATGGCACAAAAAGCCGATTCCCATATCTAACAATTCCATCCATGTCAATCCTTAACTCTTTTCTCTTCCCTTCACTCATAGCAATCTTCATTCTTTTAGCTTCATCGTCTTCCTTTTGGGCTTGTTTAATCTTTTCTAAAATTGTCGGTTGTAAGGATAATTGAGCCAATATCACATCAACTTGCTCCAATGTAACTTCAAGTTCTAACTTCATAAAGTCCATCTAAATCTCTCTCTGATTAGAAATCAAGATTGCATCATTCACTTGCTTCTTCCTACTGAGTGCATCTACCACCACATTAACTTTGCCAGGATGGTAAAGGATTTTCACATCATAATCTTTAATCAATTCAAGCCATCTTCTCTACCTCATTTAAAGCTCTTTCTATGTGAATATGTATTTCAAGCTTTTGTGATTCGTTTAAATCTTACTCTTCTCTCCAAACAAATAGTGTCTCCAAAGTTTCCGTGTGAGAATTACTGCTGCCAACTCAAGATCATGCACCGGATAATTCTTCTCATGGGGTTTTAATTGCCTTGATGCATAAGCTATTACTTTTCCATCTTGAGAATACAACCGAGTCCTTGGATAGATGCATTACTAAAGACCACGAATTCCTTTCCACTAACGGGTAGTGCCAAAATAGGTTCAGATACCAATCTTTCTTTCAACTCTTCAAAACTCCTCTCACACTTGTCATCCCACACATACTTAATATTCTTTCTTGTTAATCTTGTTAATGGGGACGCAATTTTCGAAAATCCCTCTACGAACCTTCGGTAATATCCCGTCAATCCAAGAAAACTTCTAATCTCGCTCACATTGGTAGGTCTTGTCCATCTCAAAATAGCTTCAATCTTCATTGGATCAACTCAAATACCTTCCTTTGAAATAATATGCCCGAGAAAGGATATTTCTTCCAACCAAAACTGACACTTGTTAAATTTTGCATAGAGTTTCTTCTCTCGAAGTCTTTGTAACACAAGTCTTAAATGCTCTTGATGTTCCTCCTTTCTTTGGGAATAAATCAGAATATCATCAATGAATACTATGACAAATGAATCCAAATATTCTTTAAAGACTCTATTCATCAAGTCCATGAACGCGGCTGGAGCATTGGTTAACCCAAAAGGCATCACCAAAATCTTGAAGTGCCCATACCGAGTTCTGAAAGCTGTCTTCCGAATATCTTGAGATTTGATCTTAAGTTGATAATATCCTGATTTCAAGTCGATCTTAGAAAACACTATGGCTCCCTTCAACTGATCAAATAGATCACCAATCCTGGGCAACGGGTATTTGTTCTTAATGGTAACCTGGTTCAATTCCCTATAGTTGATGCACATGCGCAAACTCTCATCTTTCTTCCTTACAAAAAATACAGGAGCACCCCATGGCGATATATTCGGTCTAATGAAGCCCAAATCTTGCAATTCTTGTAATTGTAGCTTTAATTCTTTCAACTTTGCAGGAGCCATTCTATACGGAGCCTTGGAGATAGTTACTGTTCTAGGTAATACTTCAATTCCAAACTCTATCCCCCTATCTGGTGGTAGTCCAGGTAGCTTCTCAGGAAATACATCCACAAACTCATTCACAATTGGCACCATTTTAATATCTACTTCTTCAATATTCATAGTTGCCACAATTGGTTTTTCCCACAGCTCCATAGATTTCACACCCTTAGGTCTTAACCTTTCCAGCCTATATGTGAATCTCCCTCATTTAAGTCAAAACTTAACTCCGCCTTACTATAATCAATCGTGACCTTATGATGATTTAGCCAATTCATTCCCAAGATCACATCAAAATCAGATAAAGGCAATACTATCATATCAATAGGCATATTCACATTTGAAATCATAATATTTATATTTTTATACACATAGGAATGCCTATTTTCAATCACCAATGGAGTAGTTACACACATTATACGATCAATCAATGATTCGAAAACAAGCTTACAATCATTCATATAATTTTCAGAAATGCAAGCATGAGTTGCTCCAGTATCAATCAACACATATGCATCCCTACTAGCAACACTCAGAATACCTGTCAAGGTATCTACTGATGGTGTATCCTCAACTTGTTGTAAGGTGAAAACCCTAGCATTTGTCCTTTCCTTCTCTATATCAACTCCACCCTTAATGTCAGGTCGATCCTTCTAGTTAGCAACATGATGACCTCTTTGCTTGCAATATGCACAAAAGACTGGTGGTAGTTTCAGATTCTTGCACTCTTTAGATTTATGTCCAACTTGACCACATGAAAAACATGCATTGGGAGTCCACTTATAGTCGGATAACTCATTAGGACCATAACACCTAAAGCATTTCTTCTCAAATATAGGTGTAGAAGCTTTATATGAGATTTCTTAGCAAGAAAAAACAGTTCTTTTGCCTAAGAATTCTCTCTATTTTGCGTTAGAAATATTCACAAAAGACATTCCATGTATTCTACATATATATTGCATGCCCGTGTACGTTTATTTATACAGGATCAGGCACAAAATCATGACAATTTTATTCGTTGACGTGAAAGATTCTTTATTACAAAATTTGTTCTTATTCTCATGTACACGTCTTGGATGCCAGTTCACATGGTCACTTTTTGTAGTGTAAGATCGAACGCTTGAGAGTTGCTTGAATGTTGGGGTTCTATCTGATACGAATATGGCCACGCTCCGATTCGTTCCACGTTCGACACGAGTAAATTTGGGTAAATTTGATTGGATAATCCTCAACCAACATTGCGAACCCTAGGAATATCGATCCTAAAACCTAACAGTCAATTGGACCTCGACCTATTGCTTAAAATAAAGCACAAACCTTGGTAAAAATTAAACAGATGCCATAATCAAAAGAGGATAAAATTTTGATTGATAAGTCTAATTAAACAAGAATGCCAAGGATTTAACAATCCGATAAGTTTTACAAGTTCTCATAGGAACTCACAAGAGAAAACTCTCATAAAAACTAATATCTAAGTCTATTTGAGACATAGCAAATATGACTACTTATAAAGACATAGGAAACTCAAAAGACCTAAGAAACAAAAGGTCATTATGACATAAAAGGTAAGCTAGCGACCTAGATGACAAAGTTGGCAGCCATTAATTGAAATAAATATACGAAATAAATGACATTAATTGAAATAAATATTCGTGGAAAAGATTTCTCTTATTCGATTTCCTTATTTCCCATCTTTTGAACCTTTTGGCGAAGGAGTTGTATGGATGTTCCTTATGGGTGAAACTCTTCTTTTAGGAGTGCTAACCTTTATCTTCGAAACTGATCCCATGACCAATCATTATATAGGGATTTGGAAAATGTCGCATGTTCCCAACAGGTTTAGATGACAAGTTAAACTTCCAACTTGTTTTATTACTTCCAAAGGATCATACGATAAATATTTCTTATTCTTAAGTACACTTGATCTCTATTCAAAGTTTCTAGAGTCCTCATTTTCTGATCCGTCTTACCTTCTTTGTTTATCTTGTGCCTTCCTCATTCTTAGAAATCTGTGAGACATTCTTAATCGTTTCTCTAAAGTTGAATTATTCTTTGATCGTACGTTATGTAGCATCAAAGGGTCTCTTTTTCTCCAAAATTTCTTGTTAGCTCCTCATATATGAACCATTCTTATGTCCGGGTTTGTTATGATCCTGACTAGGACTCTTTGCTTTCATCTCAAATTCCTTTATAAGACTTTGCCAGGTTGTTCATAGGAAACGTTATATTGATCAACTAAGGAACGAGCCATCTTGGTTAATCGATCAACTTATGCCATAAACGTCTTTACTTTCCTGTTAGTACTGTGGAAATCCAAACTCTTGGGAAGTCTGGTTCCATTCTTATTCCAGTATTGGCAAGGCTTCATAGATCTTCTGTCCTTTGGTGTTCTTACTTTTTCGTTGACACTTTGTTTCTTCATATCTTATTACTAACGTTCTTTTAAAACTTTGGTATATTTGAGTTCTTCTCGAATAGGCCGTTAATCTCAGTTTACGGATTGTACTCATGACTTTCTCCTTACTTACTTCTTGTTCTTAGTTCTCAAGTTCATCCTTTAGTTCCTATATTATTGTTGATATGAACATCTTTCCTTCTATATTTTCTTCTTTATCCTCCGTATCTTCTCATCCTTGCGTTAAGCTCTTTTTTTTTCCTCCAAGGTTGGTTTTAATACCATAATGGTCGGCTCCTTCTTTAGGCCTTGTTTTTGAAATCTTAATGTTTAGCTTCTCGATCTCTTTTTATTCACTTCTTATACTTAAGATTACAATCTTTGATTATCTCCTTTTCCCCTTTAGACTAGATTACGACTTTCGTCAAGCACTTACTTATCTAATAGGGACTTATATTCTTGGTTCGAGTTAGACCATCCAAAAAGCATTACTAGAAACTTCATAATGAGTTTAAGGGGCATTCCTTTGAATCATCCTTTGATTTGATCCTTAGCTGGTAGTATTTTGATCTTAAATCGTGAGAAAACGTGTTTGTTCTTTGTAATTGGTCAAAAGATCTTCATTTCCTGGGAGCGGGTATTCACTCTTGATTGTGACCTTGTTCATCTTCGAGAATCAATGCACAATCTTAGGGTTTTATCCTTTTCTCCCTTTATAAGCTGAACTAGCATATTCCATGGGGGTATACTTGATTGCATAAAGCCTTAATTCAAAATTCTCGTAGTTGGTTCTCCAATTTCTTTTGAACTCTATTAAGATTATTCACAGGCCATTTGTCTTTTCTCCAAGTTGATCCTCCTCTTCGGATGTCATTCTATTTATCTGGAACTTTATAAAAAATTGTGAATATCTCCAAGGGTCGGTTTCTCTTTTGTGTCATCCAGATAGTCATATGTTTTTGGAACTTTCTTTATTTATCTTGAAAGAATCGTGACTCTTCTTTTACCAACGTTATCTTCCCTTCTTATTATTTTATGAGTTCTATGTTCTCCTTGTAACTTTTATTGGAGTTTTAATTAGAGGAAAACGTATTGTACCAAGGATTACTTCTTAATTCCATCACGAGTGACCACATGTCCTTACGTCGTTATTAGATGATCCTTCAACACCTCTTAGATTTCATCGTCCTTTCTTGTGGAGATTTTAAATCTTAAAACTAGGGGTTGGCGTTTGTTATTGGTAGTCTCAACTTCTCATCTGGACTAGGTGTAAAAGAATGTGTTGCTCCGAAATCCAAAAGAGCAAAAATATTATATTTTCCTAACCGTACTCTTTTTGCATATCTGACAGAAGGATTATTACTTCTATTCGCATCTCCACTTATCTATAAAACTTTAAACTATTGCTTGAAACAAAGGAATAACAACAAAGAGGGTTTAAGGCTTACCGTTCCCAGTGTAGCTATTTCCTCTATTGTATTCCTAAGGCAGCCAAGTCTCCATCTTTATTTATCTTCACTTATCCATTGTCCCTCCAGGTTGTAGATTCGAATTCCTGAAGCTGGGTTTGATCTGCTTTCACTTCTCTTCCATTTCCTTTCTCGATCTTATAGGAATAATCTCTCCTGAAGATCTTGTCAGAATATTCCTCCCTTGTGGACATTGTTGGTGAAATGCCCTTTCTGTTTGCAGACATGACAAGTATTAATTCCTTTGTTTGGACATTTTGATATCTTATGGCCTGCATTTCCACAGAAGAAACACTTTCCAAATAACTGAGGGCACTTCTTAGGGTAGTGTGCTCCATTGCACTTCCAGCATTGGGCGTCTTTTGGTGTGAACCTCCCACTGTCGTCATTGTTCTTATAGTTGTTGGAGATCTTGAATTTCTTTTGTGGGGGTATGAAACTGGATCCAACATAAAACTTCTTCTCGACAACCGGGGTTTCCTCTTCTTCTTTTCTTTCTCTCCTTTTCCTTGCTCCTTCTATAATCTAAGCTCTTTCCACCAATTCTCGGTAACTCCTTATATCGAATTCTTCCAACCTCATTCTTAGGTCCTCATCTAATCCTCCTACGAAGACTTGTCTTTTCAATTCCTTACTGTACTTGTAGGAGTCAGGGGCATACTACAACAATCTACTGAACTCGGTCTCATATTGCTCGATAGTTCTTCCCTTCTGAGCAATTTGCAAGAAGTCTGCACTATATCTTACTGGTAAACTTCCTAGGAAGTAATTCTCTAAGAACTCATGTCTGAACATTTCCCAAGTGATTGGAGTTATCAGCTCCCTTTTCTTTGATACCCACCATATTCTGGTGTTTAGATGAAGCATGAATATCCCATAGTTGATTCGTAGGTGATGCAGAACCTCATATGCATCAAAAGACATCTCAATTTGGGCCAGCCAATCTTCGGCCTCTTCCGGCTTATCATAAGCTCCCTCAAAGTAGCGGTTGCTTTTAATGAAATTAGGCAACATATTCTTATATGGCCTTATCGGTGGGAGTGGAGGTAAAGGCGTATTTCGGGAGTGCATGTTCCTTTGCACGGATGCCTCAGTTGCTACTTGTTGTTGCGGCGGTGTTGGTACATGTGCCAGTGTTGTTGTTG
The DNA here is from genome assembly GCA_024138025.1 of Combretum micranthum. Lineage (NCBI taxonomy): Eukaryota > Viridiplantae > Streptophyta > Magnoliopsida > Myrtales > Combretaceae > Combretum > Combretum micranthum. The sequence goes on along the minus strand of JAMXBD010001795.1, from coordinate 168,807 downwards.
AAGCAGTTTTAGGTACGGGTGCTTGTGCTGGCATGTTTTGCCTAATTGCTTCTAACACATGGGTCAGATGTCTTAGCGTGGCATGCAAGTCCATCTGTTGTGCAGTGACTCCTTGAGTGACAAGTTGCTTTGCTTCCATATCTGGTTGGTTAGAGGCACTTTGCTCCTCTCTTCGTCTTCCTCTATTTCGGCTGTTTTTAAATTTTTCCTAAGTTAGGTTTTAGTGATTTTTGATAACTTCATTAAATTTTTGTCGGAAACTAGTGGATGTAACGGAAAATTTAACATACATAAAAGGTAATAAATTTTTAAATCAATACAATTTCTGAGATCAAACTTAAAGCATATCATCGTTAAATTGAAATAAAATTCATACATAGAAATATTCAATCAAAGGAAATCACAAAAGGGAAATTACATAGAAAGCAACAAAACATTGTTCCGAACAAACTTAGAGATAGACTGAGATCGCGGATCTAGTCTTTAGTCACAAAATTTAAGCTGGACTTCTAGGATATGCTCAATCCTCTTCCTTTCTTTCTTCATTGTTCGGGCTCATCTCCAGGATTACTGCTGGATGATCCTGGGTTCCAATCTCTCATGAATTACTTAAAATATTTCCTCCTTTTCTAGGCTGCCTCCCTTGATCTTTCATGTGTGTCGGTCAGTTCTTCCTCAGTCAATTCTGGCACTATGTCATTGATAGTTCTCCAAGTAACAGCTCCTTCTGTCTCCATGCTATTGTTCTCATTAGGTGGAGCATTGTTAGTGTTCAAGGCTGAGTCTGCTCCTTGCCCTCTTCGAGTGTGTCGTCCTTCTAAATAGCGAATGATTCTTTCTTCAGTGCTATTATGGGGTTCCCTTACTCCAACAGTGGTTTTGTCCCTTTCCTTTTGCTCCAGCCTTTCTTCTTGATTCTCTTCTGGATTTTCATCGGATTCGTCCTCCGAACTATCACTTGCTTCCTGCATTGGTTCATCTCTTATCACCGATCCATCCACTCGTAGACGTAGGGTCTTGTTTCTCCTTAGTTGGATTCCTGTAAAGGCGGGCGGCTTAGTGGGCACTTGGGTTGGGGGTCGTAGCACTTCCTGATATACTCCATGCTAATGGAAAATATCGTTGACGTCAGCCTTCATCCATTCGAGATGATCCATCAAGTTGTTGTGTGCGTAAACGTACACAGGTCCAATTCTTGTCTAGGTTCGGAAGTCAGGTGAAGTGCGTCCTCCATCTTCTCTAGGGACGAATGTTGCTTCTTTCAACATAGGTTTATCTTCAGCGATGGCAGCGATACGTTCTACAGCGTAAATCATTTCTAACTTGTTCATTCTCTTTCCTATGTCATAATTGTGGATAGTCTGTACCACTTGTTTCCACTCTATTTGCATCATTCCTCTTTTCCAAATTAGAAACATCTCCTGGATAGTCTTAGGTTGTCCTGCTAGGGCAAACTCCTCACATAATACTCTAAGTCTCAATCGATAGTCTTCCAGGTTTTCGAAGGGTCCTTTTCGGAAGTTCTTAGCTTCAAGACGGGCCTCATCTATGGTGATCTATGTAAAAGAGAGAGAGATTAGAAAGCTTATTCTACCCATTCTACCTAAGTCTTTCTTATCTTATTTCAATTCTTCTTGAGTCCAATTATGTACTCATGATTCCTAGGTTCTTAACCATGCTTTGATACCAACTTAAACAGTCACGCCCCAAAGGGTACCTTAAACGTAATAGTCCGCCACACTCAATATTAAAGCTTAAGTGTGACAACCTTAGCCACTTCCAAAAGCTTTGATATTAAGTGTAAGGCGTGCTCTCACAAATTTAGAGGATCATTCATGGAATTATGAAGCTTAAGAAGATATAATAACATATTAAGAAAAGAGGATTCATAATATCCAATTTACTTATAACAATGCTCTTTACAAACTTAGGGACATTTCCTTAGTTCACTAATCTATTACAAGAATATTTGTACATCATTTCTAATACTAAACTTCATCTAAAATTTCCTTATCCAAAAAGAAATTACCTGACTGCAAGGTCCTCGTGGCCTCAACCACAGATAAGGGAACTGCAAAAGACATCTATGGGGGTATAAGCTGACAGGCTTATTGAGAACTATTTTCATAAATAACTTCTTATAACAAAATTTCAAACAAGTTGTTTTAATCAAACAAATGGAATAAAACAAGTAGTTTTAGTAAAAGTTTTATGCTTCCGACTAATATTGCCAAGCATATGAAGTCTACTTGAATTGAGCCTTGCTTTCAGATCTTCCGCCAAGCATTTCATTAACGCCGCCAAGCAATCGCTTTCGGACACTTCGCCAAGTTTTGCTTTCGACATGAGCTTACTATCCTTCTCACCCAAGGATAATAACCTAAATGCAATGTGACTCACTTCATGGTATGCATGAATCCATTTATTTATGAAATCATAACATTATTATTGTCCAATTTAAGGCGATCAAAGAATCTCATACAAAGCAAGTGCTATACTAAAACAAACATTTAAATCAATTCCAGCCTCTCTATTCTTAGGATTCTTTCAAGGAATTATTTTACATACATTTCCATTTGTCTTTTCCTAACTCTAATGCAACTAAATTACAAGCACAACAAGTATAGTATTTAAAGGAAATAAACTTACGATGCCATGTCGACTATTCTTCTATGCGGATGAGTCGTTCACACACTTTACTCAATCGAAATAATCTTCGGGATATAGGTATCCTTCCTCGGAGTCACCTAGCCAAAGAAAATACCCAAAATGAGTATTTCTTGATGATCTTCTTGAATTTTGACAAGCCAATGTCAAAAGAACGTTAAAGTTCGTATAAAGGAAAGTTCTAACTTAAAATGGTCATAACTTGATCATTTTAACTCGGAATCGCACATATAATATACCGATTTCTACCTATTCGAAAAAAATCTATTCATTTCTAAAATTATTTTTATCAAATTAAACCATTTAGGCCCCGAAACAGTGGCGATAAAATTCACTACGAATTTTCCAACTGAAAAACAACTTTGGTCCAATCATCAAAAAAATTTATTTGATAAATATTTAGTTATCTATATAGTTGAAAAATCCTCTTTTTATAGCTACATAGCTCATATTCATTCATGCTCAAGTGTTTATTATCCAATCATGTTTCTTGAGTAAGGAAATATTAATTAGAAGTTTAGAAAACTATAGTTTATAAGAAATTCATTTTGTGATTGGTTTTGAAATGAATACTTTGATTCTTTTGGTTTTTAAAGAATTACTTTATTTTTGACTTATTACTTTTCTAGATGACTTTTTGAAAAACAATTTTTTCTTCTTTTCTAAATTCTTGTGTTGGTCTTATGTATGTTATACACAATCCTTCTTTGATTATTTATTTGAAAAGATCTAAACTTGAAAATCCTCATTTCTTGCTTCCTAAGGTTCTTTTGCTATGTTATATTTTCGTAGAAATCATTTTGTATCAAAAATCATTTTCTTTTGAAAAACAAAGTGGGATAATAAATACTTTAAAAAGCTTTTCATAACAAAAGTAGTTTCTAAAATTTATAGTGGGTTCTTTTGTAATCTTTGAAAAGAATGACTTTATTTTTGTTAAATAATAGATTTTATACTTCACATAAACTTATTTCTAAGTGGTAAAATCTCCTTTTATCAATTATTTTTAGAACTAGAAATTTTGGACAATAATCTAAATGAGCACGATTTATGAGGAAAAAAATAGCAAACAAACAAAAATAACATGAATAATAAAGTCAAGTATTGGGAGTCTTAGCTTTTTCAAGGCTCCCGAGACTAAGAAGTAGACTAGTCCCAAAATAAAAAAAATGAAAGAAAAATTTATTTTGACTTGATGAGGACAAGTCTAAGACTAGAGACTAGTCTTAAAATAACAAGGAATGAATAAATAAATTGCAAAGGAATAAATAAATAAATTGCAAAGGAATAAATAAATAAATTGCATTGCATAAAATAAATAAATTGCAAGTGAGCTTATATGCTCTAAAGAATATGTATATATATATATATATATAGATATTAATACTAAGATATAGTAAAAATAATATGAACAAAAATAATAACATAAACATAAATAGATTTTCATGAACAAGAACAATACATGAACATAATGTAGCTTCCATAACATTTAGTCTTTGAAAACTTACACTATGGTTATGTAAAATTACATGACATGAGAAGAAGAAAAACAATAGGAAATGGTTACCTAAAGAAGCCTTTGGTAGTATTATGTGGTTTTGGTTTTTGTTGTAGGTAGAAGTTGTTTTGGAATTATTTTGAGAGAGTTTTGGAAGGATATTTGGAGAGAGTTTTGAGAGGAGAATTTGAGAGAATTTTTGTAGAGAATTTGTGGGTAGTAAATGTGTGAAAGAAGTGAAAGAGGAGGGGCATTTATAGGAAAATGTGGAGTGATTTTTAAGTGATTTAAATAAAAGAAAATTGAAACAATTTGAGGAGAGAGAGGCATGGGGGGGCCGGCCATGCTTGTGTGTAAGAGTAGGTGTAAGAAAAAGTAGAGATAAAAGAATAGTGTAGAATAGTAATGAATAGTGTAATGTAAAGTAGATATGACTAATAAAGTACCGGTAGTAAGAAAATATGCGTATAATTGCGATATCTGTTATTTTTACTTATCGAAAAATTATAAAACTGATATTTTTGAAAACCTTATATTTTTACGAGTCTAACGGTATATTCGGAATATTTTTACTATTTCGGGCTCCAGGGCACGTTTTTCAAGAACTGTGTCCAATCGGGTTCGAAACGAGTTATGGTATTACTAATTTGATCTTTTTACGTTTCCTTAGATAACTACGCACTATTCTATATTCTAAACTCCTACTTACTCTTACTGAGTTGCTTATTCGGGATTGCTGGACTTAAGCTATCACGTCTAATTAGGGTTTTGTTGACCTTTAGAGTTCTGGTTGACTTCCGATTTAGGGTTTTAGGCTAAACCGATTCCAAAAATTTGGGGGTTTACAGTAACCCTACATACCTATGCCTTACAATTTTTATTTCCAATACAAATTTTCACTTAACTTCTCTTACACTTACTTTTAATTATCAAAATAATTTTTTTTCTCTCCTCTCTCCTCCCCATGTGTACCGCCAGCTACCCTATTCTCTCTCCTCTCAATTTCTTTTTCTTTTTCAATTTAATTTATTACATAATTTCCCTCCACATTTATCTATAAATATCCCATTTCTCTCCAGTTTTTTCGCACACTCATTTACCATAACAAAACTCTTCCAAAATCACTCTTCAAATCCTCTCTAAAAATCTCTTTTCACTTTTCCAAATTTCCCACATTTTATCCACTCATATACTACTAAAACCTCTCGTTAACTACTACCCACATATTACTACAACCACCTCTCTTCTTCTTCAACAAAATACATTACCTTAGGTAAAACCTCTTGTATTTATTTTCTTCATATCATGTAACTTAACATGACCATATTGTGTGTTTCCTAAAACCTATAAGGTTATGCAAGCAACAATATGTTCATGTTTTGTTCTTGTTCATGCCTAAACTTCCTTTATGTTATTATTGTTATTATATTGTTATTATGTTGCTATTATTATCATTGCTCCTAATCTAACTTTATATATTATTATGCATATGTATATCCATATTTCTTAGAGACTATATGCTTACTAACATTCACTAACAAGCTTATTATTATGATTTTTCCTTTCTTTCTTTTCTTTTCTTTTGGGACTAATCCATTTTTAGTCCTAAAAAGCCTTGATGAAGCTAAGACTCTTAATACTTGACAGGATTATCTTGATGAAGCTAAAGTTCTCATACTTGAATCTATTATTTTGCTTATTTTGCTTCTTATAATATTTTTTATATTATTATGTGATATTTTCATCTTTCCATACTATATAATCATGTGCATGCATCATTATAATGATATTGTCTCAATAAATTTAAAGTGGAATTCCCTTTAATAAAAGAAAATGGAACCAAACTCTTTTATTATCTAACTTTGAACTTAAACAAAGATTTCATCATAAAAAATATGGAAAAAGTAATACCCTTCATAAATTTCCTTCAATGACAATAAAATATGATTTTTACCAAAGAAATTAGCTAAGGAAATAAAACTATCTTTTTATGATGAGTAACATAAAGTTTATTAAATCTTAGTGTTAATAACTCTTTAATATCCAAATTTTTCATAAAAACATAACTATATGATTTCTTTTCTAACTCCATAATAAAAACCAAGAACTAGATTAGTTTTAAAAGTTAAGATAAAATCAACTCACTAAGTTAAAATCCACTTAGAAGCAAAATCGGTATACAACTTAAGAAACAAAGGTTTACGAAGCGACATCATTTTTTTTATGGAATTAAGGAAATACAAATAACATTTATAATGACTAGACACCTACTTGTAATAAACTAAAGATTTTCAAATAAAGGTCCATGAATGGAAAAATCATGAATTAATAAAGAAATATTGTAAGCATGAAGGTTTAGAGTAAGTCACTCACAAATTTTTCTTATATGCTAAAACTTGAAACATCTTTTATACAATTTGAAATGATTTTTCCTCATAACCACATAAAGGTTCATATTTTGGAAAATAATTAGTTAAAAGAGTTTAACATGAAAATAAAACATCTATGGGCTCAAAATGAGCGTGAAATCATGATTTTCTTTAATTAAGTTTCACACTTACAAAATCTAAAAATTAGAATTTTGTTTAAAGAGTCAAACTTAGAAATTTCTTTAGAAAGAAAGACAATTAGATTTTTATGTCACAAATAGGGAAAACCATGTTTTATAAAAATAAATTGTTGAATAAGAATTTGTGAACAATATAAAATCTATAAGGATTTTAAAATATATATATATATATAATTGAATTATGACATTCTTGTTACTAAGTCACAAATTTACAAAATAACAAATTAATCACAAGTCAAAGAATGACCCTTCACAAAACTCTATCTTCACAAAATTGTTTACAAACTGTATTTTGAGGCAACATCATTAAAATCATACATACAATATGAGTCTATATATATATGTATATATGTTCAAAAGAATTTTCAACCATATAAATATCTATATTTTTGCTTAAGGATTTTTGAATGAAGAAAAGTTTGAAAAATTGTGTTTAAGGAATTGAAATTTCATAATGATTTTGTACCCTATCATTTCCAAACCCAAATAGCTTTTTATGATAAAAAAAAAAACCTTAGAAATAGATAAATCTTTTCGAGTAGGTGGAAAATGACATATAATATGCGGAATTTCGAGTTAAAATGAGTAAGTTATGGCCATTTTAAATTGAAAATTTATTCTACACAATTTTTGACGAACATAGTGAAATAGAATTAGAAAGTTTAAGTAGAACTTCCACGAAATACTCATTCTGAGTATTTCTTTTGTCTAGATGACGAGAAATGCGGGATTTCCTTACTTTAGGATTGCTACGATTAAGAAAATTGCGATATGGACGAGAGAGTTTTCTTTACGTTTAATGTATTTGCACATATGCTTGTAGGATAGAGCACTAGACATTAGGAAATGATAAAAATCGATATGCATGCAGGTTATTATGGGTACTATGCATGCAATTCATTATGTGTGATCAATAGATGATAAGCATATCAGAGCTTGACTGATTGATTCACATAAATTGTCTCTGTGTGTATTGTTGTGTGTGTGTAAATATTGATTGATGACCCTAAATGGATTAATGTCAAATTGGAAATTTCTTATAATTGAATTACTCATGCATATCACTTAGAATATCATCTTTGCATTTGCTACTACTCCTCAGCGTGGGACCGGAAAGGCAAACTGCCTAACTACATCTTGAGAAATTAGGATGTTTAGGAAATACGACCTCATGACGTAGTCGAGTTGAATCGATTGCTTTGGGGAAGGAAAGCCCGAAAGTTAGTAGTATGGTTCATTGCAACCCCAAGGCACGTACAAAATTTCAAGGAGGTTGTTGGTGACCCATTGAAATCATTCTCTAACCATCGAATGGAGTGGTAAATCCATTCTACATACGAAACCAGATAGTTGTATTTATTGTTTGATCATATGGTTGTTGCATTTTATATGCTTACTTAATGGACTTGTTGTATTGCTTTTTTATGAGTACATTTTGCTTAAGGAATATCTCACTAAACTAGTTATGCTTATTCCCCAATAGATTTTTGATATTGCAGGATTAGTGTTTTTTTGCCCGAGACCACCATGACCATTCGGGTAGTACCTACGGTTTTGGAGCTTATGGAGAATTCTATTTGAAGGCTTTAGATTAGATTTCCTTTAGAAATCTTTTAACTTTAGCTATTTGATTTATGAAGACTATGTTATTATGGAGGTTTATCTGGGGAAGGCCCCATAGAAGTTGTAAGTCCTTATATATTGATGAACCATAATAGTATTGCTTTGATTGTTCCGCTACCATTGTCTTAAAATGCATAACTCCATCGGCCTCCCTTTGTTGTGAATGTACGCCTTATACCAATATAAAAGCTTCCGAGTGACTAAGGTAGTCATTCTCAAGTTTTAATATTGTGTACGGTGGGCTATCACATTTAGGGCACCTATTGGAGCGTGATACCTGATGAATAGAGTTTTTTTTTTCCTGCTTATTGGATATGTGTGTGATTTTTTTCATTGATGATATCTCAGCGTTCTCTGCTTCTGATGAACAACATGATGAGCATATGCACTTGTTGTTACAAGTTTTGACGAAAAATAAGTTGTATGCTAAGTTATCAAAGTGTGATTTTTGTTAAGGTAGATATCTTTTCTTGAGCATGTAGTATCAGTTGAAGGGATTTTTATGGATCATGATAAAAATAAAGTTATAGTCGAATGGAAAAGACCTGAAACAGTATCCGAAGTGAGGAGTTTCTTGGGTTTGGTGGGGTATTATAGAAAGTTTGTTCAAGACTTCTCAAAGATAGCCCTACCTTTGACTCAGTTAATGAGGAAAAGTGAAAAATTCGAGTGGAATGAGAAAAAAGAACAAAGTTTTCAAGAATTAAAGAAGAGATTAGTATAAGAACCAGTTTTGGTTTTACCCAATGATGAGGATTCTTTTGCTATCTATACTAATGCCTCAAAATGTGGTTTGGGTAGTGTGCTGATGCAGAATGGAAAAGTGATTGTGTACGCATCAAGGCAGTTGAAGCCACATGAAAAGAATTATCCGACGCATGATTTAGAATTGGTAGCCATGGTTTTTGCTTTAAAGATATGGCGACATCATCTGTATGGATAGAAATGTGAAATGTACATAGACCATAAAAGTTTAAAGTATTTACTTACCCAAAAGGAGTTGAACATGAGGCAACATAGATGGTTAGAGTAGATCAACGACTTTGATTTGAGTATTAGCTATCATCCAGGAAGGGTTAATGCTGTGGTAGATGCTCTCAGTCGCAAAAATTATGGAGAGGTAGCCTTAATGCTAACAAGACAAAAACAACTTATAAGAGAATTTGAGAGGATAGGCTTAGAGTTTATTTTGTACGGTGCAAAGGTTGAGATGGAAAATCTGGTTTTGGAACAAACTTTGTAACAAAGAATTAAGGAATGATAAAAACAAGATTTAGAGTATCAAAGGATTATTCAAGGTCTTGCACAAGGCATGTTTAAAGAGTTCCACGTGGATAGAGAGGGAGTCCTAAAGGCAAATAATAGATTATGTGTGCCAAATGATCCGGTTTTAAGGAAAGAGCTTATGCACAAGGTACATTATTTAGGATATATAAAGCATTCAAGTGAGACTAAGACCTATCAAGAGCTTAAGAGTGCATATTGGTGGAATAGTATGAAGGATATAGCAATTTTTTTTTGTCAGTGTGAGACATGTCAAAGAGTAAAGTAGAACACCAAAGGCCAGGTGTTTTGTTGCAACCTTTTCCTATCCCTGAATGGAAGTAGGATCAAATATAAATGGATTTTGTAAGTGCTTTGCCAAGGACAAACGTTGGTTATGATGGGATATGGGTCGTAGTTTATCATCTGACCAAGTCTACTCATTTGACACATGTCAATATGACATATTCCTTGGAAAATTTAGCAAGGATGTGCATAAAAGAGATTATCAAATTGCATGGTGTGCCAACAAGAATTGTTTTAGATTGAGACCCAAGGTTTGTCTTAAGATTTTGGAAAAGTTTGCAAAAGGCCATGGGGACTTAGCTGGAATTTAGCACAGCATATCTTCCTTAAATAGATGGACAAACTGAGAGAACGATACAAACATTAGAAGATATTCTAAGAGCCTATGTGCTAGAATTTAAGGGAAGTTGGGACCAGCATTTACCACTAATAGAGTTTGCCTACAAAATTAGCTACCCTTCTAGCATTGGTATGTAGCCATATGAAGCTGTGTATAGGTGAAAATGTAGGTCACCTTTGTTTTGGAACAATCTAGAAAGTACTATTATTGGACTTGACTTGGATAAGAGACAGTGGACAAAGTGGCAGTGATTAAATAAAGAATAAAAGACGCATATAATCGATAAAAGAGTTGGGCTGACATGAGACGAAGAGAACTTAGATTTGATGTGGGAGATCATGTGTACTTTGAGGTCAAGCCAATCAAAAGCCTACACAAAAGACATTTGCAAGGGAAGTTAAGCCCAAGATATATTAGACCTTTTGAAATTCTAGAAAGAGTGGGAAGTTTGGCATATCGGTTGGCTCTTCCACCTAATCTTGCAAACATACAAAATGTCTTGCATGTATCGGTTTTGCAAAAGTATGTGCCCAATCCTGACAAGGTAATGGAGTTGGAGTCTATCCCACTAGAGGAAAATTTGACATATGAAAAGCAACCAATGTAGATTTTGGATTCTAAGGTACAAACACTAAGGAATAAAGAGATAAGATATGTCAAATGTCATGGGATCAGCAAATAGAAGAAGTTACATGGGAATGTGAAGAGGATACCAGAAAGTCTTATTCCTAGCTTTTTGTTAGACCACAGACATACCTTAAGCTTTAAGGACAAAGCTTGTTTTAAGAAGGTAGGATGTCATCCCTAGGTTTTTGCCATATAAAAATTTAAAAGAATTAAAAAGCTAAAAGTCTGGTTTAATAATCTTTTGATAAAATAATGTGTCATTTTCATGCATTAAAAGGCTTTGGTAGTTCATTAATCAATATTCCATAAAAGTTTTAAAGTATAATTGTTTTATATGCATTATGGATTTTAAAATTAATTTTTTTAATTATAACCTTTTCCAAAAGTACAAGAGAATTTAAAGCAATCTGGCTACTATAAGTTTTAAAGTATGGATTACTGTCTTTTTCTCTTAAATGGAGCTTCTTTCATTAAATGCTGAAATGACAACTTCCAGTAAACTATACTTATTTTCTTTTTTGAAAAGAAAGGTAATCAAAATTTGAAAGTGTAAGCCATTCGGGCGCTGTTGTTTTTAGAAAGTAAACACGATATTTTCAAAGTATCTACTTTTCTAAAACCACTCTCTCTTACTCATCTAAAATCCATTTTTTCCAAACCTTTTTAGCTTTAAAAAAACCTCAATATCGTGTTTACGAGCTTTGCGGCTAGTGTTTTGGAAAGAAAGTGCGAAGTGTTCTTCAAAATCACCACAGAGGCTTTCTATCAAGACTTTGAATTTGCATAAGACTCTTATGATATATAAGGCGGATGTAAAGGTAAGTGTCTTGAATCTTATCATACTATTGTACTTGCTGCTATTTGCTACTATAATGGATGTATTTCTTGATGATGGAATGCTTGGTTGTTGTGAGCACAATCATCTGCATGATCGCTGGAATAAATGGATAATTGGACTACTTAGCTAACTAACTGGATATATTCGTCGCATGTGATTGAATCCTCCCCCCTATAGAAAATGTCCTAGATTTGAAATTGAAAATATTTTCAAAATGTGTCTATATAGAGTCATGATATCTTTAGTTGCTTTTCCAATCCTGGAAAATCTATAAGTTTTACCAGAATGTTTTGTGTAATGAACTGGGCACATTTTCGACTGAAGGAGAATAGTGGATGTCCTGTTGTAGGGGTCCGTGGTTTGGCAGTCAATTCCTTTAAGGAGAACAACTCTTGTAGGGTTTCATGGTTCATAAGGATAGATGGCTAAGTTGGGAGTTTATCCCAATAATTGAAGTGTAGACAACGTAATTCTACACCGTCTATAGTACTGGTCTACCATAAATGTTGTTGCTGCATTCATTTTGAGTGTATCTCTATGTTTGGTTTATGCACTATATTTGTTTGAAATTCAACACTTGTTTGGTATGTACTTGAAGCATGGTTTGATTCGGTTATCTCACTGAGCTGTGGTTGCTCACACACCTACAGATTTTATATGTTTTTAGGATCTCTAAAGTGCATCCAAGCTTGTGTGGGCAGAAGTAGTAGATCTTGATGGGATATCCCAGGGCTTGAGTGGAGTGAAGATAGCTCTTGTATAGAATAGTTCGTGTTGTTTCCTTAAGGTTGTAAGCTTTGCTGGGTATGATCTCAAGACGTTTGTAAGATTTTGATGATGTAAAGATCTTATATATGTATGCAAAATTCCTTATCTTGACAATCTTATGATCGTCTTATAACTACCTACGCCATGGGAAACGCTAGTCATATGATACTCATGTAAACTCCTGATGGTCTCATTTGGTTACATGACATACCATTGCTACTAAGGTACCTTGTAGGGTATGATAGCTGTGGTGTTCCTATGCATGAGGTTTCATGTACAATTTCAAGATCATGAATGTAATTCCCCAAGCATGTAAATTCGGTTCCATTGTCACTGTAAAGGGTTTCACTTGCTTATTTAATTGTTGTTCTACCATTACTAAGAATTGACATAGATGTTTTGGAACCTCCTTCTTATCACTAAGTAGATAAATCCATATAGCCTTATAAAAATCATCAACATGATTAAGAAATATCTACCTCCATAAAATCAAGGTGTACAATAGGGAACCCATAAATCGCAATGAATTAATTGAAAAATGTCCTCAGATTTATTTTTACTAAGAGGAAAACTTTCTTGTGATTGTTTTGCTCTAAGGCATATCTCATAAGCCGATTACATAGATCATTATTTCTACTTCATTCTACATTCGGAATCATTTTCATAACTTTGAAAGATGCATGTCCCTATTGCTTATGCCATAGATCCAAGGTCATCTCATTCTTGGTCTTCATAGCTGCTATTGTGACCTTTCCTTTAAGATAATAAAGGCTCTCTCTTTGTTCACCCGCTGCAATCACCATCCTCAAAAGGTGGTCCTGTATGACACAAGATTTGTCAATGAATTGTACTATACAATTGAATTGTTTAATCAATTTTGATACTGAAATAAGATTGTAGTTTAATCTTGACAGATAAAGCACATTTGTCAACTTTGTGTGTCATTGAGCAACACTATTCCTTTCTTCATGGTTGTTGTTTGATCACCATTAGGAAGCCCCATAGGACATTCCATAATATTGCTTATGTCAATTAACCATTCTAGCTGACCAGTCATATGATGAGAAGCTCCTATGCTCATGATCCATAAAAAAATTGAACACTCATAATTTAATTTCTCAGTTGCCCCTAGTTTAGTAGTATTCAATAGATCGACTAGTATCTGCCATTCTTCACTGGTAAGCCCATTAATGGCAATGTGAGTTGTGTTTAACCCTTCTCTATTGCCTCCTATCCTAGATGTTATATTTTAACCCTTCTCCATTACCTCCTATCCTAGATGTTATATCATAAGAAGAAATTATCTTCCTTACAGATGCTCCGGGATTAACATTTCTAACCTTTTCTTCCTCTCTAGCCATGCCGACAAACAAACCAGAAGAGTATTTTAATCAATCATGAATCAAATGATATATGCTTTGATACCATGATAGAGATATGATTTTGGAATGGAGAATTTGTGTCTTTTATTGATTTTGATATGATATGATATATATTTATATATATATATCACAAGTCTAGCACTATCAAGCACTTTTTAAAAATAGATATCATAATATATGTAAAATATATGCTATTCATGGATAGGAATATGTTATATATAGGAAGTTACACAAATCTAAGCTAATCACAATATAATTAGGCAGAATATCAGCTTATAATAATCCTATCAAAATATCAGCTCCTAGTCACACATTGAAAAAAAAAAAACAATCAATATAATGGGGTTACAAAAAAGCCTTAACGGTGTACAATATAAAAATGGTTTTGGATATTGGTCAATTTGAAGAACTAAAAGTAATACCAAGACCAAAGTTACTTAAAGGTACAAAAGCTTTTATAATTTTACCTATTAGTTTAATGACAATAAACAATTTATTTAATCTAAAAAGGTTATTAATGGAAATATGATAAAAGACACCAGGGTCTCTCTAGCTTTAATAATGTAACACCCTAAATTTGGGAATATTTACAACTCTCCACGTTTCCATATTAGATATAGATATGCAAAGGCTTAGAAACTACTATCAATCTACAATTAAATCCAATATTTTGCCCAAGCTCTCATAATTAGAAAACTACATATAATAATGTCTTATTTAAATATCATAATTCCAATAGAAATACTCCATAAAACCAGATAACATAAAACCATATGCCAATATATTTCTAATATTATAAAACTAACAAAATAATTTTATAACATAATCTAAACCATAGCAATTAATTTGAGTTTTCCAGTTTCAACAAATTTCAATCAAACGCTTGATCCTAACCATATAGTAGTTTGTTGGATAATCATCACCACTAACATCCTCCCCATAATCAATGTAGACGCCATAGCCATTTAAGTCAAACACTATGGGTTCTTCACCTCTTCCTGAAAAAAGCTTAAAAAGGATTGAGCCAGAGCCTAGTACATCAAAACTGCAAGCACACGCATGAACAATCATCACACACAATCACACATGACATGATAATTAATGCATGAACCATGTTTTCATTATTTAAAACTTTAAGCCAACAATCAACACAACTGTAATCACTTAAATTTATACATTTTGAATATGAAAATCATTAAGTAAATAATGTAAAGTTTTTGGTAATGTTTTAAGAAAAATCACAAGAATCACTCTTAATTTTTGTTGTTTTAAAAATATTAAAATACAAACAATCTAATTGTTGAGAAATAATTTGAATTGTTATCAATAAAAAATTTTAAGATACAATTTTCCCTTTCGATAATATCTTGCAAAAATAAAATGGTAAAATTTCAATATATATGTAAAAAAGCAAAAATAAGATATCTTATCACGCCCCGAAGGGTACCCTAAACGTGGCAGTCCGCCATACACAATATTAAAGCCTAGGAATGACCTCCTCAGTCATGCGAAGGCTTCCATACTATATACATGGCATTTTACACATGGAGGAGACACATCGGAGTAATACATTTTATATTGATACAACTTGAGTAATAATGTAAAGGAAATACAATTCACTATACTTCAATTACAAATCATCCACAGATTTCACTACACAAACTATTAGAAGTCAATTTACAAAACCTAGCTAATATCTTCAAGTATTCTTACTTCCTGTTGAAATCCCGAAGTCATATTTGGCTCTAACCATCTTGGTCCTTAGGTAGCATTCTTTCGTCAACCTGTTTTATTCAAACATCTATTGGGGTATAAGCTATACTAGCTTAGTGAGAATTTCCTTAATTCTGTACCATAACAAGCAAGTTATAAATCATCCATATGCTATGCATCAACAAACACATGAGCAGACAATTATGTATGGGTATCCGAAACCTATACACAGAACAGATTTACGCCCTCCGTATCAAGGGTTAGGGATGGTATTGAAAGTCTACACGACCGCTGCTAGTCCCTGAAGCCCCTAAGGCTCATAGCACTTTACTCGGCTAGGCTCACACATAAAATGCATCCCCGGTGCGCCTTAATTCCCTATGAATGAGCTTTGATTCCGGGTCTCATTATCCAAACGAGTCCTCGGACCATACCGATCGACCTGCGTAGGAGTAGCATGCTACCAAATACAATATATCCGATACGATGCATGATCAATTTGTTTTTGCTTAGGTCAAATTATTCATATATTCTTTAGAGTGACCAACCAATATCATATACATAAATAAAATAATACGAACAGTGTAGTTATCCAATCAAATCATGGTTTCGATACGCTTTAGTATTCTTTGTCATACATATATCAAAGTCTCATCATCTATCCCATCCCCATTCATATCGGTTTTTATCTTGTTCTTATAATTCTAATGCAACTAGCAACTAGCTACAAGCACAAATAATGTAACAAAATAAGAGGAAAACTCACCGGCCATTGAAGGATCACCGATCTCTTAGTAAAGTAATCCGGTGGTAGGGAATCGTCGATTTCGGGGTCACCTAAAAAGGAAGAAATACCTAAATGAGTATTTCAACTTAAAACTAATCCATCCTATCTCATGCAAAATATCAAATTCATAATTCTTGTCCTAAGCAGAAATTCAACTTTAAATGGCCATAACTTGGTCATTTTAACTTGGAATTTAGCAAATTATATATCGATTTCTATCTAGCTTGAAAGATATATCTAATTCTAATATTATTTTCAAGTTTTGAAAACATTTGAGCTTCGAAGGTCTGATCAGATCAGAACAGTAGCGAAAACTGATTTAGAAAAATGATTTTGTGAAAGTTTATGAAGTTTCTTTATCCAAAGCAAGCATACATGCAATATGGATAATTTTCTTCATAAATGATATGTCATGATATATTATAGATATTATATATATACACACATGTTCTTGAGATATTTAATAAAAAATTTTTTAGAAAACTCTTTCTTTGTAAGACTTTTTGAAAAAATTAACTTAGAAAGGCTAGTCTTGTATTCTTGACAATCCCCACTTGTTTTTAGAAAGATTCATTCATAAAATTTATTTATTTTGTTAAAATTAAGCCTTCATTATGTATATTCCCTAAGGCCTTTTTTTTTTTTCAATAAAAAATTCCCATTTTACATTGTAAACATGTTTTTAAATATGGTTCATCCCAAAATCCGAATTTTGTAAATTGTTTTTGTGGTGATTCCTTTAAGTAAAAATCATTTGATACTTAGAAAATTAAGGCTCAACCATACCTAGCCACTAAGGACTTCATTTCTTTAATAAAACTTCTATTTTGAGTTTGAAAAATAGAGGTTTTCATACCATTACTCAATTATTACGAATTTCTTAAAATGATAAACAACTCAAATTTTTCTACTTTATTTCCACTCCTTGTTCTACATATTTTTCTTAGCAAATCCCATCTTAACTTATAAAAATCATTACTTAATGATATATATAACCTATACTCTTCATTTTCATAAAACACAAGTTTTGGAGTTGATAAAAGGGTTTTTATGGCATGGTCTTGAAACCATCCGAATTTTACAAGGTTAAAATAAAACTCAAATTTTATATTTTGTAATCTCTTCCTATTTTGAGAATCTCTATTAGTAGATCTACCATTTACTTATCAAAAACATCTCCTATTGATACCTATTCCATAAGCCTTTCATTTTTTTAATAAATCCTTCGTTTTGGTGTTGAAAAATGGGTTTTCAAAATTGGTCTTGGTTGAGATCCGAATTTACAAAATTTATTTTTGGACATATCTTTTGATAAAATCCATCTAAACTTATGAAAAATTCATCCCTTACATATCCTATCTTAATAGTCTTCCATATCTTGAATAAAAACTTCATTTTTGAGTTGGAAAACATGTTTTTAAACTAGACCTTGGCCTAAATCCGAAAATAGAGTTTTGTTTTGAAAAATAATATTTAAAAATCACCTTTGAACCATATAAAATGAAGTCTTGATGATATACATACATTAAGCCTTCATTATCTCAAGTAAAAATTTTATTTTGACACTTGGAAAGTGGTTTTTAAAAATGGGTCTTACCTAGATACGAATTTCACTATTTTTATTCAAGTTCAAATCCAAGATCTACATATAATATGAACATGAATATAAAAGAAATGTATGGTAGTAAGCCCTAAACCTATAGATCTAAACATAAACATAACCAAAGCTTCATAAAAATTTAGATCTACAAAGTATAATATAAATATGAAGATAATAAAGTCTTAAAGACAACAAATATAGCAATATCATTATAGATCATAAACAAGAGTGTTTCAAAGTTTTAGCATCATCATCTCTAGCCTTTAGGCATTATGGAGAGTCCTTTGATGCATGAAACCTCCATATAATAAACCTATAGCATCTATAGAAGCTTAAAAAGAAATTTTACTTAAAGAATCTTCAAGAATGGGATGTGAAAGCAATATTATTGAGATGGGGGCAGCTTGTATTCTCACAAGAACAAGGTTAAGAAAGAGTTAAAGAGAGGAAAAAGAAAGAGTAAATGGTGAGGGTTGCAAAGAAGGAAAGTGTGTAAATATAAGTCTTTAAATAGAGAGAGAAGTGCATTAAAAAGTACTAAATGAATGGGAAAAAAATAAAACAAGGGGCAGAAATTGGTGGGGGGTGTGGGTTTGCATGGTGGTGGGGTGGAGGACTGGACGTGAATTACAAAGGGAAAGAGAGGAGTGTAGTTAATTTGTAACTTGAATTTTGAAAGTGTAACTTGTGTCACTTGATTTGCTAACTAAAAGAGACTTTAAATCATTAAAATAAAAGAAAAGAGGCTATTTTTAGGAGTGTGGTCAACTGCCATGCATGGGAGATAGAGTGAAGAAAGAGTGAAAGAAGACTTGAATAATGTGCAGAAGTGACAATTGAAGTGTTACTCGAAGTATGGGTTGAAAAAAATGCTTTTTATTAAGGAAGATATATAAAATAAAATTAAGAAAAATATTTTTAAATGAGTGGCAGAATTTTCATAAATAAAATAAAATTAATTGAATTATTTTAGTATTTCAACAAATATGTTACTGGTATGATCAAAATACACGAATATGAGCTATAAATGATATTTTTATAACTCGAAAAATTATAAAAAAATTATTTTAAGAAAATAAAAATATTTTTAAAATATTTTTCAATTATTAAATTAATTTATTTTATTTTTAGTATCGGATCTTAAACAGAAATTGATCCCATAAAAGCCCGAAACGAACTAAATTTTGAAAAAACAGAATTTTCTATAATATATAAAATATTTATCTAAAAGTATAACGGTTTATAAGAATAATAAAATTGTGTAATGAATAGTAGTGAATAGTGCAAAAGACTAGTAAATTACTGGTAGGAAAGAAATACAAATATAATCGCGAAATCAGATATTTCTAGCTATCGAAAAATTATAAAACTGATATTTTCAAAATCCTTATGAAAATTATGAAAATACGAGTCTAACAGTATTAATGGTATATTTTTGTATCTCGAGCCTCGGGACATGCTTTTCAAAGTTTGTATCCGAACGGGTTCGAAATAGGTAAAAAATTTACCAATATGATATTTTTAAGCGACCTTATATTACTACAGGTTACTCTACACACTTAAACTACACCTCAACCTCTAGGGTTAAGAGCGTGAGATTGCTGGGCTAAAACTACTATATTCCACTTAGGATTCCCGGATGATTTTTCGGTTTAGATATTTGCCAATTTGGAAACTAAGGGTTTATGTTTATACAACACATTTACTTTGAGAAATTTATTTTAAATTTTATTTTTGTAAGTATTTAATATTTCTTAACGTTTTCGGAATTCTAGAATTGGGTTTTATTTCCAAAAGTTAATCGTTATTTACATTTTAATAATTTATTTTTGAGTTCTATATTACCCGATTTTACAAGTCAGAGTTAAGTATAGAATTTGCCATACGTAGTGGTTTTGGATTTAAAGACTGTTAAGTTCTTATTTTATTTTTAAGGAATCTCATTTTCTTAAGATTAAGAAATTTCTGGATTCGTTCGTGATTTAGGACTAGTTGAAGTTCGGTTTTAATTTGGAGTCATTTTTAGAGTTTATTTTCAATATTTATTTTGGAATTATTTACTGAAATTTTCCGGGGCTTACACATCTTGATTTCAGACTTGTCAAGATGATTACGTTAATGAAAGTTATAAAACATAATATCTCTAATGAATAAAAAAAGTGAGCACTGTATATTTTATATGAACATTGTTATATATATATTCATATAAGAATGGAAAAACGAGTCTATAACCTTCATTTGTTGAGTGTGTTGTGTTGTGTGAGTCAACGTAGTGTCGTTACATGTCATCTTAGGTCTAGAAACAAGTTGAGTCGAGTCTAGTTAAGTCATCAGTCGCTTATTATCTTTATTGAGTTTGAGTCTTCTCCAAAAATAAAGTAAATGAAGGTTGGAATCACTAAGTCAAATCTTGTTATTTTATATATGCTATATTGCATGGAATATTAGTCATATAAAGTTAATGAAACATTGAAAATTTTGAATTATTAAATCAAGAAATAAATGATGAATAATAAATGTTTATGAAAGAAGAGATATTAAACCTAAACAATAATAAATCTTAATACATTTCATGAAAACGAAAATAGCAAGAAATATTAATTAGATGTATAAAAGAGATAATAATAAATTTAAGCAACATCAAATCCCAAAATATTTTATGAAAATGAAAACAGTATGAAATATCAAATAAATATGATAAAAGATCAAAACAATGTAATCATAATACCTATTGATAAACTTAATAAATATAGTTATTGAGCAAAGGAATCAAGAATAATTTAGCAATAAAAGTAACAACAAAACTTGAATTAGAACTTAATTTAGAAATTGAAGTTAGATAGTTGATTAAGCAAAGTAAAGTAAATTACAGGATAAAATTAGATAATTTGATACAATCAAATTAATAAATGGACTTAATTCAAATTGAGATTTCAAATACTCCTTTTCATTTATCTATTTGCTACAATTATCCATTTCATGAATTGAATTTTTTAATTCTTTCTAACGATCAAATTTGAATTTTATTCATTTAAATTGTCTGATTATTTTAATTATCTTCCCCAACAAATCAAATTTCTTCATCATATCCACCAATTTTTAATTAGAACTCCTTTTCTTTCAATTATCAAATGAACAAAGATTTCCAAAACTCAACTATTTAGATTTTTAAGAGACTCTACTCTACCATTTTAAACTAAGTTTTTTTTCAATGAACCAAAATGTTAAAGTTATTTCCAACAATTCATTTTAACTCCTTTTCTTCTATTTTAATTCCCTAAACCTTTAAACATGTAATTTAAGTTTTTTTTGTAAATTTCTAAACCTTTAAAACTTTAGTTTAAATTCTATTTCTTAAATCCCTATGATTTTTAAATTCAACTATTTGTTTTAAAAAAATCAGTTCTTAAGCCTAAACTCCAACTAAATATCAAAATTCTATAAATTAAACCTCTACACTAGATTTTCAAATCAAGCTATTAATTTCTATGTTATAAATTTTGAAATTATTTTCAATACTAAAGATATCATTTGAAAGGTTTAAATCGAATCCCTTACCTATAAATTTCCTTAATTATTTTTATCTTTATCCTCTTCCTCAACTATTTCCTTTTTATTTTTGCTGCATTTCCTTTTCTTTACCTCATCTCTTCTTATCTTCTTTCTTCTTCTCTTTTCTCTTCTTTTTCTCTTTCCTTATCTTAAAATCAAACCCCAAATCTCAATATCAAGAAGATAATAAAAGAAAGAGAAGATGAAAAACAAGATAGAAGAAGGAAAAGCTTAGGACAACTTCAACAACTTAGGAGGAGTAGTAGTAGCAAAGATCAATAGACTTATGTTGGCCAAACTTGTAAGTTATGTTGTTTTCTTGTTTTGATTGTTGTTAGTGTACGTATATGATGAATTAATGCTAGTCATATATAGGGTTTGAGATAAAACTTATAAACTTATAATATATGAACTTATAGGCCAAGACTTAAGTGAAATCATACACGTTAGAATTAGGATTTTGATGAAATATGAAGTAAAACATGTATATAGATGTTATAAGTGATGATTCTAAGTTTGTATGATGAGTATAGGATATTAGATGCTGAAAAATGATGTAAAACAAGTAGTAGCATAGGTTAAGTTTCGGACGCTATATTAAGTTGTGCTTCTTACTGTTGCTTGAAAACACATGTTTTTAACCTACCCAAGGAGAAGCACGGTTAGAACATGAATTTTCCTATCCAAATGTGCTTCTCTACGACCTTAAAAATTGGAAAAAAAAAAGACATGTTTTTCAAAACAACACAACCAAGAACACATGGTAATGTATTTGCCCATTCTTATCTCTAGTCACGATACTGTTTCTTATTTTGATCATAACTTTTTCATCCAAACTCGAATTTAGATAATTCAAGATGCTATGGAAAGCTTAAAAAAAGCTCTATAATTTTATCTTTTATTTTTTGGAAATTATAAAATTATCAAGGCCTAAATTTTATTTGTTTCAAGCTGTAACATATAGATATAAGCAAATACCACACAAAACAAGTCCAAACATATTCAAATCTATTGAACACTTGTTTCACTAGTTAAATGTATATGGTTAAATATAATATTTTATAATTTCTTAAGGACCAATAGACTAAGGAATTTGTAACACAATTTTGGAACACTTTGATATAAAATGAACTTAGTTAATCAACTTAATTTTAACATAGCCTAATGAATCTTTTTGTGCTAAAATGTAATAGACTAATTAGAATCCTATAAAATATATGGTAATGACTTGGAGAGATAATTGAATATGGCTTATTAATTAGATTAAATGATTAATTCTATACAACTTGACTAAGTTAAGATAGGTTTATATTAAATATAACTTGAAATATAACAAGCTTAACACCTAATTAAATCTAATATGGATGTTAAGTATAAAATAAACTTAAGTTCAACTTGGTTCAATGAACTTCAATAATAAGCTAAAATGAATTAGACTGATTAGGTCTATTCAACTTAGTTAAGTAAAGTTAATCTAACCTTGATAACTTGTAAATAGCTTAAATTAATATATTAGACTAAACTATGACTAATAAAATGAATATGTTGTTTCAAATATATGTTTCAATGAAGTGTAAATTAATGAACTAAAAATGAGTTTGAATACTAAAATTGAATAAAGAATGCTTTAAGAAAAGTGATAAATGGGTGCTATTTTGTTTCGTAGGAGGATATAACCAATCTTTGGATTTCTTAGAGGATTATTATGACTTAACTTGGATATCAAGTGGGTAACATTAACCTTATCACATTGTTTGTGCTTATAATTTAGTTACATATATACTATTATAACTTAATTGGCTATATATGGGGAATTGGATAATTGTGTGCTACTTGGTGATTATTTTGAAAAATAACTTATTAATTTAAAAGAGATCACACATTATTTGCAATCTTTGAGTTGTGATTGTTGATTATTTTATGTTAATTGATTGATTATATAATAAATGGACTTCATACTATTCAACTAGTTAATTAAACAATCATACATAGCATGACACCATAACTTGCATTAGCATAGTATTCACATCACGTATTAATATTTCTAATTTGTAACATGGTTCTCATATCATGGATGCATACTTGATGTGATAACTACATATTAACCCTTCTAAGCCCCTTTTAGGGTGTGACACCTAGGGTTATCCGCGTCTAAACTTAAACTCAAAGTAACTCATGACTCTATAACAAACCTATATAGATACTTATATATATATATATATATAATATATCGGAAACATATATACATATTGGTGTTAGGTACTCCACACACACCCTGGTTACTGCACTCGCACCACTTCTAGACTACTAAAATCATTTCTATGTACAAATGCACTAGGTATAGCGCCACACATAGATCATCAAGGCGCCATCTTAGTACACCTGTACTCTTGGTCCATTAGACCCAGCCTAGCACAAGCAGGCAGCAATAATTATAGTCAAATATCAATTAGTCTAATTATATGTTCTACCTAACAAGCACAATCATCAAACAAGGTAATGATGTACTTGGTTTAGCATTTGGAATAGATAACTCAATTATACCAGGAACACTTAATCATATATAACAATCCCAATCTCAATATCTTTTTCATGGAATAAAACATACTCCTAAGGTTATCTAGATTCCTAAGTTTAAAGAACTACTACTTTCTAATGTCTATATATAGCATCCTATTTAGGTTTAGGTGTACTTGAGGCTAAGCTAAGGGTATAGGTGCTTAAGAAGATCATTAAAAAAGTAAATACAAAGTTATAACATCACTCTATGATCATGCCTGTGATAGAGGGCGTGAAAGGCTCAAGAAGAGAAAAACACATCATAACACTCTTGTTATGCCCATGACGGAAGGTGTGAGGGCCATCACGACAGTAATGGGGATGGTGATGGGCCTTCATGACCTTCTTCATGACTGTGATCATCCAAAACTTGCCAATCCCAAGGAGATCACAGCTTGTGTCATGGCTGTGATCCTTGTTCATGCCCTACTTTGCTACAAAACATGAAAAACTTAAAAAATGTCCATCTTCTTTATCGTAAAAAAAAAACTCCAAAAATGCATTATCAACATATGTACGTTGTTTTCTTTAATTCTTAAACATAAAAGACTCTACAACCTAATCTATATCATACAAATGTCTTTTTCTAATTAATATCTACAAAGATTTGATTTTTCCTCCTCCTTTGCAAATCTACAACCATGAGATCAACAACTTTCCCCCAACAAGAACACCTTTATACCATAAACATAGGTTAGCAAAAGAATCCTCTTTAAAACATCAAACACCACGAAAAGAATGACTTATCTTCATCCTTGTCTTTGATTGGTTCTCTAATTGAAATACTTCCAAGAAGGGAGAACTTGGGTTTGGGATTTCAAGAAACTGTTGTAGATAGAAAACAAACTAGGTGAGGGGTGATTATTATATCTTTTATTAGGAGTGACTAAATTGCCCTCTCATTAATTAAAAAATGACACTCCTTTGCCCTTCTTTATAAAATATTTATCTTTATATTACAAATAATATAGAAGATTAATATCAAAATATTATTACTTCAATTACTCCTTAAATTAAATTCATCTTTCTTTACTCAGGCATATCTAAATATTGATTTTCGTTTTTTTTTTCCTTTCTTCTTTCTAAGTTTTATACCATTTCATTTATCCCATATAAAACTAAAATGTTGAGAATTTTTTTTTTAAACTCCCATTATAAGCGGTTTTCCGTACTCTCTCCCATGCTACATACAAATTAAAATGGAGAAGGAATTTAAATGAAGAAAAAACTATTTTGTTTGCTAGGTTTTGTGAAAAAAAGCAAGGATAAAATACTTTAATTCATTGTGAATTGTCAATTTTGAAATTCTATATATTAAATTTACATGATCAACAATATTTTATGTTTATTTTTAGCGTATCTTATTATTAATATTTTTTTTTTTTGCAAAGTGATTCTCATTTAATATATCATGTATATAAAATTACTAAAAGAAGGAATAAATATAAAAAAATATTTAAGCTATCATAAAATTTTAGGGCTTAAATCTATGGTTTTGAAAAATTTCAGGATTTAACTAATAGATTTAAAATTATTTTTACATAGTTAAAAATTTTGAGAAAAGTTTCAGAAATTAATTATTGAAGTTGAAAGTTTTACAATCTAATTGCAAAGGTTGGAAAAGTTTAAACGGATTCTCAATTTTTTATTCTTCTTCTTCTTTCAAATCGAATATTCAAAATTTTCTTTTCTTTTTTGCTAACTCGAAAGGTGGTTATTATCATAGTATATCCTCCTATAAAATTAGCATTGCATGGTTATCTTTATAGTGAATCACCTCTAATATCAACAATGCATGTCTGTTACTACAATTACGTTGATTAACACTCTTAAGGCTCGAGCAAAATGTATTTGGTCGAATCATAGCAATGGTAAGGATAGATTTATTTGATATCATCAAATTCAAATTCCACTTAATAACCAAAAGAGAGAGAGAGAAACTCAAATTCCACTTGTGGGGTGCTCAAAATGAATATCTCTTTGAAAGTAAATTTTATCAGGAAAAAAAAAAAAATTCAATTCAAACGTTTACCAAAGCTATTTATCTCTTTCTTATCCTAACAAAATTCCGTTTTCTTTTAGATTTTTTTTATACAATTATTAGCTCGTGAGATAATGATTAGAGTGCTGCTTGAAATGAATATTCAGCCAATTATAAATATATTCTCTCACGTATTAATTATACGAGATTAGATCTCTTAAATATTAAAAGTATATCCTATTCCTTGTAACTTTGATAATGTATACATAAACCCCAAAGTGTTCCTAAAACCCCAGAAGCATCACTATTTTGTCTTTATTTATGACCTTTTTAGTGAGAGTGTTGGGCTTCTAGTAAAGAATAATAGGCTATTTATATATTATTATCATAAGTTATGAGAAGGTGAAATAATACTTTAAATATTTAGAAATCTATTTTTACTTTGTAGTTTAAAAAGGGTATTTCCGATTATCTTATATATTTGTCGAAAAAGGAGCTAGGCTCTTACAAAATGCAACTCAAAAGTAAAAGCAACATTTTACATTTTCCATTGTTGACAAAAATTGAAAAAAAAAAAAAAACAGTGCAAATTGTTTATTTATCTTTGGTTTTTCTTCTTCTTTCTATAAATTAGAAAAGTATTAAAGTAGGAACTTTTTTTTTACTCTAATAATGCAGTAACAAATCCATCCTTCAATAAAAGCATTGATTTGTAAATTTAGATGATGGAAAAATGTAAATAAACAAGAAGTGAGTCTAAAACTTTGAATTTTTATATATTAGTGATTTTAAAGGGGGGTTGTCAAGCGTATTTATTTAATATAATAGATATCTCATTTTAGCTAAAATAAAATAATAAAAAAAAAGAAGGAAAAAACTTGTTCAGTTTAGGAAAGAAAACAAACTCAGCGTGAAAAAAAAAAAAAAAAAAAAAAAAAAGGAACAAACCACGTTGCAATATGCGTGTGTGCGTGTTGAACGTCTAAGACAATATGCCTCCATTTGAATCGGCATCTAAAGTCATACTCTTACCAGTGCAACACATACTCTTAAAAACAAACGGTTATTGGGCTTTACCTGGTCTCAATAGATCGAGCATAATCCGGATAAATTAAACAGATACTTT
The DNA here is from genome assembly GCA_024138025.1 of Combretum micranthum. Classification (NCBI taxonomy): domain Eukaryota; kingdom Viridiplantae; phylum Streptophyta; class Magnoliopsida; order Myrtales; family Combretaceae; genus Combretum; species Combretum micranthum. The sequence goes on along the minus strand of JAMXBD010001795.1, from coordinate 141,608 downwards.
CAAACTTATCTAAGTCTCAATTTCTATCTTATCACGCGATACATTTACATTTCTAATCCTCTTCTTCTTCATATATTTAACACAGATCTTTTCATTTCGATCTACTTCAAATGAAACTTTTAATCTACTTTGGATATACCAATTTGTGATTCATCTTGTGTCCTAGATTTGACATATTTGATATTCATCTTTTGTTAACCTATATATTTATCTTTGCAAATAGGTAGCTGATCTTTACCATGACCCTAAAGGGTGGCGCGAGCCAAGCATGCGCCGTGTGCAAATACCAAAGGCGTAGATGCCTTCCTGACTGCCCTCTTGCACCTTATTTCCCCGCCGATGAGCCAAAAAAATTTCAAAATGCCCATAAATTATTTGGTGTGAGCAATATCTTGAAAATTCTAAAGGAGTTGGATGAAAGTCAAAAGCCTATTGCGATGAGATCTATTATATATCAGGCCAATTTACGTGATATGTACCCTGTACTAGGATGTTGCCATATGATCCAGCAGTTGTGGTGCCAGATACAACAGGTTCAGGAAGAGCTTCAGGTTGTGTGTGCACAATTAGAAATGTATAGGCAGCATAATCAGATGACCACGGTTGGTGATGACGTGCCGTCGCAGTTAGAATTGGGCATGGCACCACCTGATAATGGTGTTTCGATGTTTCAGCAGTTGCAACAAGGTTATAATCCTTTTAATGCATTCACGGATGGAAATTGTATGTCCTACAATAGCCCTGCCTTCATAGATTCAAAGGATCCAAATTGTATGTGGATGCCGAATTCTTATGTTAGCAAGAGTAATTTCAGCCATGGAATCCATTCTCAGTTGCCACCAGCGATGCAACAAGAAGAACACTATGATGAAGTGCCATTCTTTATTGATGACAGACAGTCCTATATTGATTCAAGAGAGGGATGTGAATCAAGGTATACAGTAATTTGTTTCATGGTACTGTATTAGTATAGTTTTAGGGTTTTTTTTTTTTTTTTTTTTAATTGCCAGAGTAGATTTGATGACATTGCTCATCATCCCTTTTGGATGGATAAATTACTCCAAAATGATTAACTATAAATTATAGAGTTAATTATAAAAATATGATCTGTGTTTTGATCAATTTGTAAATATTTATCTAATTTAGACAAAAATAGAATAAAAAACCCACACAAGTTAGCAACCTGTGTTATTTTTTTTTAAATAAGTAGGCGAGGGGGTTTCACATAAAATTGGGTCTAAAAAAATTAATTTAAAAAAATATTACTAAATAAAATTAAATAAATAAAATATTAAAAATATATTTTTAAAAAAATGAGAAAATTGAAAAAAATATAAAATTAATTTTTATGAGCAATAAAATATTGAAATTTGTCATTGTAAAATTATTAAATAATATTAATATTTTTATATGAAACTTGGGTCATGTATTTATCAAAAAAAAAAAAAAAAAAAACACTAGTCATGTGTTTGCAAAGTGATCAAAACACATGTATTTTTATAATTAACCTTAAATTATATTGATGAATGATTTATACAGTTTTTTTCCAATCAAGTATTTATTGTAATGTTATCTTTATTTGTTATTTTCTTTTTTTTTTTAATTATGAAATAATTTTTTGTTTTTTATTTCTTCCAATTCAAGGACATATATATATATATATATATATATTCGAAGATTCATTATGTGATGATTTCCTTTTTACACTAGAGAATTGAATTCAAAATTTACTGAAAGTCTTCTTGATGAAGGTATGCAATGGTTTACCCAAACTATAAGGAATTATAATTTAGAAAATTAGGCTTATAACTACAATTTTATACTTGCCACATAGATCACATGGGGAATAATAAAACATGTGAAGCATAATTGAAAAAACTTGTTCTATTATAGTAATTCATTGTTCGAATGGTTATCCAATCTTTAGAATATAAAAAGAATATTTTAACTGCTTTTACTTGGAATTATCCTTTAAATTATATTTTCATTTAGAAATGGTATCATAACTGATTAGGAGTAGCATGTTTTTATGTGATAGATTATTTATTTATTTATTTTTTATAAAAGTTTGTTGAGAAAAAATTTTTGCATTTAAATAAATAATTACTTTTTACATAGTTTAGAATATACTTATTCTTTGGATTTATTTATTTATTTATTTTTTGGTAAAATAAAACAAGTACTGAAGAAACCGACAATGGGGCCTTCGCTTTAACATCACAGTTGTACAATATAAATAAATTTTTGATATTAGTGATTATAGTTATTTCTTTAATATCATAGACGTGCAATATAAATGATTTATTGGTCAGTTCCAAGTAGACTTCACAAAATGGATTTTCGATTTTGAAAAATTTAAATCATTATATTTTAAAGTTTTCACACTTTTTATTATTTTTCCAATAACCAACAAAAGAAATCACAAAAAATTTTTTTTTGGAACGTGATTTTTCTAAAAAGAAATGAACTTTTAGGGAGGTTGTAATTACAAATAACGAAATATTCTAATGACACTATAGTTATGTATGACCCGATTCTGCATAAAATTAAATAATTAGTCAAACATCAGTAAAATCCTTTTAGCAATTACATATCTTTTTAGTGTTGAAACTTGAACTAACACTATTTCGTGTTCATTCATTTTGGAAGCTCGGAAGAATCATTGAAAGATACCACAGAATCAATCGAGCGTGTTGGGGGAAATGAGTTGAAGAGTGCTGCGGCATGCTTCAGTCTTACCAGTGTTAATTGATCAGGAGCATAGGAATTTATTCTTTTTGGTTTGTTTATTTATTTTTTAATTGACGTCATAATTTTGAATGAACACTGTGTACTTGGTCATTTATTTATTTTTTCTCTTATTCACGCATTATACACAAATAATACAAAGCTCCAAGGAGCAATCATACGTTAATAAAAATAATTTTGAAAGAGATTATTCTAATTCATTGGGGCCTTCTTCTTTTTTATTTATTTATTTATTTTTTACTTTTATAGTATCAATTTATCATTGGTGTTATCAATTAGTCATGGTTAGCTTGTTTGATTATTTTCTGATTATTTTGCCATGTTTGACGAGAAACAGATATATATGAAAAATAGACGTTTTCACTCATAAAAAGATCAAACAGATTAGATATAAATAGGATGTAGATAAGGTACGAATACAAATGAAAATCAAGTAATCCAAACAGACCCAATATCTCCCCGGTGTAAATCTTTAAATCAAACAAAATCTACTCGCAAACTCCTCGTATTCTACTTGCTTTGATTGGATAATTATCATATTGAGATGGAACTGTAGGTCAAGCTACTCATAAATTTGTGAAGTCAAACTTAAGGTTTACAATGTTCAACTTGGCTCAATTGTGGGCTTAATTAAGCTTATTTTTTTTTTTTCATAACAATATTTTCAAGCTTGATTTAAATTTAAATGTTAATCTAGTTTGGATACTATTGTTACTTTACTTAAAATAATAACATTGTTTTAAATAACTAGAACAATCTTTTAACCAGGTAGAGATTGAGTTTTCAGCATTAGTTGAGTCGAACTCGAGTTCAAAGTTATAAATGTGTAGATCGCACTAGAATAGCAAGCTTAGCACTAAATTGTTTCAACCCAACTTGATTGTGACCATAATTACATTTTTCATATGACCTTTTTTTTTTTTTTGCATGGTGTATTTCAAATTCTTAGTTTCAATCTAGGAATCATGAATAACCATAAATTTATGACATTACATAACTTTATAAATTTTCCATTAACTTGTAATTTTATTGTAAATTTCATAATTTATGTGAAATTCAAATTTGTTCTTTTAATAAAAACTATATTTATTCATAATTTATCTCTAAATTTTACAAAATCGTATATCTTTGTGATTACACTTCTTTTTTTTTTTTTTTTTAATTTTTATATGGCTTAGAGCTATGTAGCATTGATCTAATTTTTCATGAATCTTATAATTCATGAAACAATTGTGAAAAAAACAATGAGATTTGGGGTTTCTGAGAGTCCTATTTTTATGCGGTTCTATGTCTCTCTCTCTCTCTCTCTCTCTCTCTATATATATATATATATATATATATAAAAGACGAGGAGATCTAACAAGTCTAGGTATGCTAAATAGAAGTAGGCCAGAGTAAAGGTCTAACATTGCATTATTTTCCATTCTTCTGAGCATAAAGTGTATAATGGAAGAAAAACCTGGTAAAATTATTGTGCTGCCGCATCCAGGCACAAGAAAGTATTTAAGATAAGATGCTGATGGCCAACCTCTTATTTTGTGAAAGTGGGCAGCTTCTCCTAAGACCATATTTTTGAAGGCATGTGATAACAAGTTTATTGTGATGTAGGCCAATTTGGTAGAGAAATTGAGCCACATGAATTGACAAAGAACATTGTATATATGCTAATTGACTTATGGGAACTACTACTAGCTTACTGTTGTATCTCCATCATCTAGTGAAAACTGTTTAGAGTATATAATATTGTAGGAATACTGTGATAGTGGCATTATGTTTAAATTGAAATGTCAAAGTCAATATGTTTTGATTGTCTTATGGGAGTGCTTAAACAAGTTTGTTGCTCCATACCATTAAAGAAGCATTGATAGCTTGGTCGCTTCAAATGGACTGAAATTGAATATTTTGCTATTAATGGGGATTGGGATCTAGTATTTTCTCATATGAGGAGAAGTTATTAGATCCAGATTGACCTTTTGTGAAACCATAACATATAAAATCCTAGATCGTTCATGTTTAATCATTAAGAATTACAAATAAATAAATGAAAGCGTATTGAAATCCATAGTAATCAATGACTTTAGAGTTGTGTAGCTGACCTTCCAAATCAAGATATTTTTCTTGAGAGATCCTTTTAGTTTTCTTTGCACTCTCTGATGATGGGATTCAGAAGAGATCAGAAAAAATTGTACGTGTGACCTAGAGATCATAACCATTATATATAGAGATAACTTCATGTTATCTTTTGGTATTTCTATTTTAGCCCTTCATAAAAATAGAAATTACCTATAAGATCCCTACACATAAAAGGGTCATACCCTATTAGATAGATCAAAGCCCAAATACCCAAACCTTATTGATTACTTTTAATTGAGCTTAACTTAATGTAACAGCCCATAACACATAATTATTTCACATATAAGGCTAATGTTGGATTAAGAATCCAACAGAAGCACCAATCCGGTCCATCAAACATATCAACATATGATCAAAGCAGTATTCATTACATTTATCGTAACTCAACCCATCAATGGTCACAATATCGACACAACTGAATGACATGGATCATGATATGGATGTGTAGCAAGAAAATTCCATGCAATGTGATCTTAACATGTCTATTTCCTACTGGTCCATAATAAACCTTAGTGAGATCATACCATATACCAAAATCAAAATGTAAGCAAACAAAAAAATACTTTATTTATGCAGAAAATATCCCTAAAACATAATAAACTGAAAACAATAAATTAATGTTTGTCTATGACATAAAAGCATTCAAAAAAACAAACTCTCACTAAAACTAAACATCACTTAAGGACGTGACACCATATGAGCAGTATGCTCATGAAACACCTTGGGTTGCACTCCGTTAGTAAGTAGATTCGCAATCATAGAGTTTGTTCCCATATGCTCTGTAGAAAACTATCCACTGTGAACTCTTTTTTTACAATTAGGAACTTGATGTCTATATGCTTTAACTTCGTCGAGCTTCTGTTGTTGTTGGAATATAGAACTGTTGACTTATTGTCACAAAATAACTTAAGGGTCTATTAATAGTATCCACTATGCACAGCTCGATGGCAAAATGCCACAACCATATTCTATGATTGGATGCGTCATAACATGCGACAAACTATGCTTCCACAATAGAAGAGGCAACAAGAGATTGTTTTATACTCTTCCAAGAGATAGCTCCTCCAACTAGCAGGTAGATGTAGCTTGATGTGGATTTCATGCTATCTTCGCATCTAGCAAAATAAGAATCTGTATACTAAACGATCTCAATTTTATCTGACTTCCAATAAGTGAGCATGTAATCTTTTGTTCTCTGTAAGTAATGCAAGACTGGTTTGGCTACTTTCCAATTGTTTAATCCTAGATTACTTAAGTATTTGCTAAACATTCCTGTAATGTACGCAATATCTGGATACGTACAAACCTAAGCATACATTAGACTCCCTACTACCGATGCATAAGGAATCTTTTGCATTTCTATTTTCCTCAAAAGCATTCTTAAGGCACTGATTGAGACTAAATTTGTCTCCCTTAGCTACTAGGGTATCACTTGGTCTGCAATCTTGCATGCCTTACCTTTCAAGTACCATTTCGTTATAGCTCTTTTGTGATAATCCAAGAATACCATGAGAGTGATCTCAGTGTGTTTGTATTCCTAACACAAAAAAGGCATCACCAAGATCTTTCATCTCAAAATTCTTAACTAGAAATCTCTTGGTTTCATGCCATAAGCTTATACCGTTGCTGGCAAGCAAAATAACATCAATATATAAGACCAAGAAAATGTGCTTGCTCCTATAGAACTTATGGTATATACAAGCATCAACCAAATTCATCTGAAAACCAAATGAGATGATCATTTGATGAAATTTGATATACCATTATCGAGATGCTTGCTTAAGTCCATAGATGGATTTCTTAAGTTTATAAACCACATTTTTTGGATCTCCAGACACAAAGTTTTCCAATTGTACCATATAGATCATCTCATCAATGTCATCATTGAGAAAAACGAACTTTACATCCATCTGATGTAACTCAAGATTGAAATATGCCACTAATGTTATTATAATCTTAAAAGAGTCTTTTGAAGAAATCGATGAGAAAGTTTCTTTATAGTCGATACCTTCTTTTTGTGTAAAGCCCTTTGCAACTAGATGAGCCTTGTACCTCTCCACATTACCTTTCAAATCCCTCTTGAGCTTAAATATCCATTTGCAACCAATGGGCTTCATACCTTCTGGCAATGGGACAAGATCCCAAACATCATTGTCCTTTATAGACTTTATCTCTTCATTCATAACATCAATCCACTTATGGGATTTAGAAGTTTCAATGGCTTGATGGAAGTTGATCGGATCATCTTCCATCATTCCAGTGTCAACCTCATGTTCTTGAAGAAATACAATGTAATCATCTGGCACTGCACTTCTTCTTGGTCTAGTGGATATCTTTAATGCCATAGGTCCTTGAGGTGGTAGAGTTTGTTCTTCTAGAATAGTCTCTTAAATGGGATCTCCACGATTGTCTAGGTCTATTATGTCTTGAGCAAGATCAGGAACACAATCTTAACTAAATTCAATAATACCTATGGGAATATCAACGTATTCATCTTCAAAGACAATGTCTCTAACCATATCTCCCCCCACAAACTCGACATCCTCAAAGAGTCGAGTATTTCATGACTCAAATATCGACTTAGTTGTGGATCATAAAACTTGTAACCCCTCGATCTTTCAGAATACCCAAAAAATTAGCAACTCACCATTCTTAAGTTTAGTTTCTTTTCATTAGGCGTATAAGGCTATGCCTCAGTTAGACATCCCCACACATGTGAATGCTTTAAACTAGGCTTCTTACTCGTTTAAAGCTCATATGGGGTTTTGTTAGTTGCTTTAGTTAAAACCCTATTAAGGATATATGTTGCAGTCTTAAATACTTCTCCTCAGAGTGATTCTGGTAAGGTGGAGTGACAAATCTTACCCCTCCCCATGTCCTTAAGCATCCTATTTCGTCTTTTAGTAACACGATTCATAGTGAGTGTGTAAACCCCTCAATTTCTAGGGTAAAGTTGGAATAAACCTTAACCCTAGTCAAACTGAAGTTTCAAAAGTCAACTAAAATCAAGATAATCTAACAGTTTTAACTCCGACAATCCCATGCTTGAAACCTGAGAATAATAGAAATAAGTTAATGATGGATTATAATTAGAAATAATATAATATAAATTAAAAAGATTAGCTTTGTCAAAATTCGATTCGTTTTAAACCTGATTGGGATCAGTTCCCAAAAAAACGTGCCTTGATGCCCGAAATAGTAAAAGTATTTCAATAACACCAAAAGACTCGCAATTATACAAGGATTTCAAAAATATCAGTTTCATACTTTTTCGGTAACTAAAAATATCAGTTATATCCCATTTACACATATTTTCCTTACTATCGGTAATTTAATTATCTATTTACTATTCATAGTACTATTTCTACTATTCATTACATTTCACTATCTCTACTTTTTCTTACAACCTACTTCTTGCAATCTACACACCTATTCTTACACTTTTATATTTCTAATACAACTTTATTCATATTACACCTTACACATTATTTCTTTTCATTACTAAAAGAAATACAAAACAAAACAAAACTCTTGCTCCCTCTCTCTTTAATCATGCCGCCCCCCTCCCTCTCTTATCTAATTATTTTTCTTTTTCATTTTATTTTATTATATCTAATTTTCACTTCAAAACTCTATAGACACCTCTTCCCTCATTCACACTTTACACATAATTCTCAAACCTTAACAAAACTCTACCAAGTTTTCCTCTCAAATTCTCTCTCAAACACTCTCTACCATTCACCACTCTTCAAGAAAACAAAATAACAATCACACTATCGCCAACAATCCTGTTTAATCAAGCAAACATCCTAGTTAGTATATCTATAAGCCAACAATCCAACATAACAACAGAAACTATCTACAAGAGAAAAACCTTCATTTACAACTTAGTCTTCTAACAACAAATGATCTAATAATTGTTCATAAAACATAATAATAAAAATCTAACTTTCAGCTTGGTAGTTAGGTCCACTATCGCCATCCCTCTAATCAAAGATCAGATCATAACCTAAAAGATCATATACAATGTCTTCATCACCTGTACCAGAAATTTTAAAAAGTGAGCTGTGAAGCCTAGTACGATAACTCCAATCCTTAAAAACAAATGCAAATGCACACGCAATATATATATATATATATATCAAATGCACTAAGTCTAATACAAGCAATCAGTTTGTTATCTTTTTATATTCTACAAATCAACACAGTTCAGAACTATATATACTCTAGTCCTCAATTCGAAGTAACTCAGACTCATCTTGAAAACAACCAACACTATGAAATAAGGTAATTATATACATATATGGATGAGTGGGTACTCCCCAAACATTCTCGATTTCCTTCTACCGGAATCATATCAAGGCACGAGTCCACTAGGGACAACCTCACACCAAGATCATCAGGATGCCTCACTAGTATTACTTTCTGCCAGGTCTTTACTGGTCAAAGCCAAGCACAACCAAGTAAAAAATTATTAAGCCGAATAGAATTAGGTTTATTATGAAATTCTATTTCTACAACCAGTCAAGTAATACTAAACTTACAAGCAAAAACAACAAGCAGGGATTGGTCGTACCTTTCTCAATTTCATGAATACAATTCAAATTTTCAAATCCGATATCAACAACAACAAAGACAACTCGAACTGCACAAAGTCCTATATCAACACCAACAATAATTCCACAAACTCTAAATATCTTGTTACAACATAATATATATATATATCTATATACATCAACAGATATAAGCACGTTATCAATATATCTTAACAGACATGAATTCTCCAAAAACCTTAACCTAAGAAGAAATCTCCGCTATCCACGTCGTCTAATCCGATCAAACTCCACAAATATCCTCAAGAACAACAATGAACTACATAAAACTCCACAAACACCAAATATTTCACCAAAACTCTAATTTGCATAACATAAAAAAGTATAAGGATCATGTAATCATACATTGATTAACACCATCATAGGGGAGATATAACTTACCAATTTAGATCATCATGAACCCAATCTACATCTATCAAATTCGGATCTCACCCAAAGCTAGGGATTCCTTTATGCAAACAACCACAAAGTCCTTAGAACTTGCATGAAATTCGCATAGAACTTCTATGAGAACATTATACTTACTTGTTTAAACCACAAAACTCACTCCTTATCCAACCGAGACAAATTAAACCTGAGATCTTAATCCTTCCCACGTTTTCCTTCAAGAACACAACAAAACCCTAAGAAATTATGCATAAATCCGTAGAAAACATGTTGTAGATGGATTAGGATCACTCACCTTTGATCAAACTTGCCTTAGGATCAAAATTCCATACTAGAGCACAAAGAATAACCAGACTTCTCTCTCTCATGAAGGAAAAAGGATGAAATAACTTTTGTTGAAAAACCCTCGGACGAGCACGTCTATTTATAGAATTTGCACATACATCAATAAATTTAATTTCTACGCCGGCGGTATAGGATCCCCAGGAGGCGGCATTCGACGTGCAACAAAAATCCTTCGCATCGTTCAGAGCATCATACGACAGTAAAACCCAATGCAACACCGGCAATGTTCGACTCCGATGTTAGACAACAACGCTTTTGATCCTAAAAAATGCTGACAAACACACACACACACACTCCGATGTTTGATTCCAGTGTAAGAAAATTTGTCACTGTAGACATCCTACGTTGGTCCCTATGCTGGCGGCATACTCCCTCCAAAAGGCAGCATTGCATCTGCAGAAAATTGCAGAAGTTCCAAATTTTGTCACAATTCTTTCCCAAAATAAAATTAACTAAACTTAACTTGTTTTGTGGCTTTGATATAAGTGCTTATATATATATATATATCATGACCCATTTATCTTCATTTAATCTATTTTTATTTATTTATTTTATGTGTTACATCTCTCCCCTCCTTAAAAGAACTTTCGTTCTCGAAAGTTTACCTGAACTAAAGGAAAAGCTCTGGGTATCTGGATCTCATGTCCTCCTCCAACTCTCAGGTGGCTTCATGCTCATTCTGATTCGTCCATTGTACTCTTACATATCTGATTACTTTGCTTCTCAAAGTTTTCTTTTGTTTCCACAATCTTCATCGGCCTTTCAACTATTGTAAGATTCGGCTATACTTCAAGTGGTTCAAGAGCTATTATCTCATATGGATCTCTGACATATTTCCTGAGCATGGATATGTGGAACACATTATGCACTCCCTTCAAATCAGGTGGTAAAGCCAATCTGTAAGCTATGTCGCCTATTCTCTCTAGGATCTCATATGGTCCCACATATTGAGGATTCAATTTCCCCTCTTAAACTGAATCTAACAACTCCCTTTGTTGGTAATAACTTCAGCAAAACATGCTTACCCACTTGAAATTCCAAGGGTCTTCTTCGTTTATCTGCATACCTCTTTTGTTGACCTTGAGTAGCTTGCAGTCTTTGTTTAATCAAACTAACCTTGTCAACTGCATCCTGAACCAATTATGGTCTCAATAACCATCTTTTCCCCACTTCATCCCAATGAATAGGTGATCTACATTTTCTACCATAAAGCACTTCATATGGAAGCATGCCAATCAACGCTTGATAAATGTTGTTATAAGTAAATTCCACTAATGGCAAATGCTCATCCCAACTTCCTTTGAAATCCAACACGCATGCCCTCAACATATCTTCTAATGTTTGGATGGTCCTTTCTGATTGTCCGTTTGTTTGGTAATAAGCCGTACTGAAGACAACCTTTGTACCTAAAGCTTGATGTAGACTTTTCTAGAATCTCCCCATAGATCTGCTATCCCTATCTGATACGATAGTTACCGCCACTCCATACAGTCTTACAATTTCCTTAATGTACAATTGTGCCAAATGCTCTAACTTATATCCAGCCTTAATAGGTATAAAGTGAGCTACTTTGTAGGACGATCCACAATGACCCAAATCGAATCAAACTTATCTCTTGTCTTGGGTAAAGAGGAAACAACGTTCATTGTAAATGTTCCCACTTCCACTGTGGTATAGGCAAAGGTTTCAATTCACCTGCCGATTTCCTATGTTCAATATTGTCATCTGATCATATGGCACTTGGATACATATTCCGCTATCTCCTTTTTCATATTATTCCACCAGTACAGCTTCTTCAAATCCTGGTACATTTTGTTTCCTCCAGGATGAATAGAGTAACTGGAATAATGTGCTTCCTTCAACAATTCCTTCTTAAGTCTCCTTGAACTAGCACATATAATCTCCCTTCGTATCTAACAATACCATCATCATCTAAATAAACTCTGGTGCTTGGCCTATATCTATTCTTCTCTTTATATCTAGGATACTCCGATCATCTATCTGAGCTGTCTTGATTCTGTCCACAAGAGTAGGCTGAATTTTCATATTAGTCAAATGTTCACCTACTTGTCTTATGACTATCTCCAACTTAAACTTCCTCATATCAACAGCAAATGTCGTTCAGTCGTAATCAAGGCTGCAAGATTTTCTACTCTCTTTCTACTCAAAGCATCAGCCACAACATTTGCCTTTCCTGGATGATACTGGATATCAATGTCGTAGTCGTTTATCAGCTCTAACCATCTTTGCTATCTCATATTTAACTCTCTTTGTTAAGATATACTTTAAACTTTTGTGGTCGGTATACACTTTGCACCTTTCCCATATAGGTAATGTCTCCACAACTTTAATGCATGTATGACCGCTGCTAGTTCCAAATCACGAGTAGGATAATTCCTTTCATAGGGCTTCAATTGTCTGGAAGCATATGCAATTACCCTGCCCCCTTGCATTAGCACACATCCTAATCCTTGAATAGAGGCATCGCTGTATATTGCATTCTCTTCACCACTCACAAGTAAGACTAGCACTGGAGTTGACACTAACTTGTCTTTTAACAATTGGAAACTGGTTTCACACTTGTCACTCCACTCATTCTTTACTCCCTTCTGTGTTAACCTAGTTAATGGACTGGCAATCTTAAAAATCTTCCACAAATCGCCTGTAGTACCTTGCCATTCTTGGAAAGCTTCTAATCTTTAACATAGTCTTGGGTCTTAGCCATTCAACCACTACTTTAACTTTCTCAGGATCAACTAATATCCCACTACCATTCACCACATGCCCTAAGAAAGATACTTGTTCCAACCATAATTCACATTTGGAGAATTTAGCATACAGCTTCTCCTCCTTCAATCTGTTTAGAACCAACCTCAAATGTTTTTCATGCTCCTCTTTACTCCTTAAGTACATTAACACATCATCAATGAATACCACAATAGACATATCAAGATATTCCCTGAAAACCCGATTCATCAAGTCCATAAACACTACTGGTGCGTTGGTAAGTCTAAAAGGCATGACTACAAACTCGTAATGTCCATACCTTGTCCTGAAAGCAGTCTTTTGAATATCTTCGGCTTTCATTCTCAACTGGTGATATCCAGATCTCAAGTCTATCTTTGAGAATACTGAAGCTCTTGCCAACTGATCAAACAAATCATCAATTCTTGGCAATGGATACTTGTTCTTCATTGTCACCCGATTCAATTCTCTATAGTCAATATATAATCTCATGCTTCCATCTTTCTTCTTAACAAACAAAACTAGAGCTCCCCAGGGTGAATACTGGGTCTAATGAATTTCTTCTTCAACAGACCGTCTAACTGTAATTTAAGTTCTGCCAGTTCTGGAGGGGCCATTCTTAAAGGATCTTTGATATCGATGTAGTACTAGTTATCAAATCAATTCCAAACTCCACTTTTCTCATAGGAGGTAATCCAGGCAAATCCTCTAGAAAAACTTCTGGAAACTCACATATTATAAGTATATTAGACAAAGCTAATTTCTGCTTATCCTCTTTCACCATAGAAGCCAAAACCGATCTCCCCCACAGTTCATAGGTAGGTAGAACTGGAGGTCGCTGCACTACCAACTTATAAGCAAACTGGTCTCCATCAGGTAAACTAAATTCCATAACTAAATTGTGGCAATCTATCACCACATGGTACTTTGCCAACCAATCAACTCCCAAAATCACATCAAAATCCAACATATCTAATACAATCAAATCCACAGGTAGATGTCTACCCTCTATTTCAATATCCACATCCCTACATACTCTATCCAACACAGATCCATATCCCAAAGGTGTACTAACAGATACATAATCAGACATGTGCTCAACAGATAAACCACATACATCCACAAATGATTCAGAAACACAAGAAAAGCTAGCACCAGTATCAAACAATACAAATGCATGATGTTGAAGTATAGGGAACATACTCGCAATAATGTCCACGCTTTATGTCTCATTACGCTGAAGAGCGTATACCTATGTTGGTGCTCACTGTCCCTGGCCAAAATAAACTTTACCAAACTACCCTCCTTTGCAATCCACTGCTCGGTGTCCTCTCTATCCACACTTAAAGTAGAAAACCTGTGGAAGGACTCTATCTATACAAACACTGCTCTTGTGTCCAAGCTTCCCACAAGAAAAGCAAGCATTTTCCGCCCACTTACAATCCTTCACGTCATGTGGCCCAAGACATCTAGGGTACCTCTTGTCAAAATTTTGTACCACTGACCTGAAGGTTTGAGTAATAGGCCTCTTGCCTTTGTCTTGTGCCAAAACACTAGCTGTGGGTCTCTTACCCAAGAAGATCTAATTTCTCTGAGGCTCTCTACACTTAATCCTACTCAGGACTTGTTCCACTGTCTTGGTCTTATTCACAACTGCTGAATAGTTGCTCAAATCCATCAAATTGACCTGATAGTGGATCTCAGGATCCAATGCAGTAATGAACCTGTTAACTTTGGCTTCTCACTCTCCTTCAACGCATCATGTAGAAACCTCATCAGTTTGTGCAGTTCAGCCTCATATTCCTCTACTAACAATTTCCCTTTCTGTAAAATATAATATTCCTGGATCATTCTCTGTTTGACACTATCTAGAAAGAACTCTCTGCAGAAAGCCTGTTGAAAATCCTGCCATGTCACCCCTCCTTCCATGTGTCTTTTCGTGCTCATCCACCAGTTATTGGCTCTTCTAGTATAATAATAAGAGCATACTCAACCCTTTTGTTCTCTGGAATGTCAAGAGCAAAAAAAATCTTCTTGACTTCCTCCATCCATAACTATGCCTCTAAGGGTTTTCCTGGTACTGGCTTAAACTTAGGCACTAGATCCACAAATTTGTTCAGGCTAAGAACATATGCATGTCTAGCCCCATTACCTCCATTCCTATTCAACCTTTGTGTCTCGTGTCTCCATGCTTCAGCATTCGCTTGGACCATTTGCATGTCCCTCCTCATATCTTGCTATTGTTGACCAACCACTCCCAACAAAACATTCACAGCTTACATAAGCTGTGCAGCATCAACTGGAACCTACTATCCTACAAGTGGTGGTGGTGGTAAATTCTAATTCTGAGCCTACTGCTCATCTTCATTATTGTCAGGATTCCTTCTTCTTGGAGGCATTCAAAAACAAACCAAACACCACAAGATTAAACAAGATATCCAACTTAAGGTCAAAACTTAGAATCTATGAGACAACAACAACTTAACAAAACAAAAAACCTATTCTACCCCTCTCATCAAATCTCACCGTCCTAAGGACTCAACACTTAGGTATATTTGATTGAAAACCTATTGCTCTTATACCAAATAAGTTGTAATGCCTTAAAATAAGGCATTACAACCCGCCATGTGTCCTCTCTTGAAATAGAACATGCTAAAGCTCTAATATCGACAAATGATCAAATATCACCTGTAAACCCACACATAGGATATCTCATATGATACTCAATACAACCTGTATAATCTGGACACACAAGTAACTTCATAACATTGATGTTTAATCAAGCAAACATCCTAGTTGGTATATCCATAAGCCAACAATCCAACATAACAACAAAAATTGTCTACAAGAGAAAAACCTTCATTTACAACTTAGTCTTCCAACAAAAATGATCTAGTAATTGTTCATAAAACATAATAATAATAATCTAACTTTCAGCTGGGTAGTCAGGTCCACTATCGCCATCCCCTGATCAAAGATCATATATATCATACAATGTCTTCATCACCTGTATCTGAAATTTTAAAAAGTGAGCTACGAAGCCTAGTACGATAACTCCAATCCTTAAAAACAAATGCAAATGCACAAGCAACAAATATATATATATATATATATATATCAAATGCACTAAGTCTAATGCAAGCAATCAGTTTGTTCTCTTTTTATATTCTGCAAATGAACACAATTCAGAACTATGTATACTCTAGTCCTGAACTCGAAGTAACTCAGACTTGTCTAGAAAAACAACCAACTCTTTGAAAATAATGTAATTATATACATATATGGATGAGTGAGTACTCCCTAAACATCCCTCGATTTCCCCTAATTCTACTGGAATCATATCAAGGCACGAGTCCACTAGGGACAACCTTACACCAAGATCATCAGGATGCCTCACCGGTATCACTTTCTGCCAGGTCTTTACTAGTTAAAGCCAAGCACAACCAAGTAAAAAATTATTAAGCCGAATAGAATTAGGTTTATAATAAAATTTTGTTCCTACAACCAGTTAAGCAATACTAAACTTACAAGCAAAAACAACAAGTAGGGATTGGTCGTACCTTTCTTAATTTCATTAATACAATTCAAATCCTCAAATTTGATATCAACAACAACAAAGACAACCCGAACTCCACAAACTCCTATATCAACACCAACAACAATTCCACAAACTCCAAATATCCTATTACAACATATATATATTGTTGGTCCCGAAAAGATAACCAAGAGGGGGGTAAATTGGTTATAAAAATTTACTTTTAAAAATTTCAAACAAAATTCACACCACTTGATTATTCAACTAAAATGGCTTTGAAACTTTCTTAAAACAATAAACTTAACAAATAAAAACTTTGAATAAGAATTAGGATCAAAATGATTTGCTTAAGCTCATGAAAAATCAAAAGTTAATTCAAAACTTTTTACTCCCAGATTAACATTCTGACTAACTCTCTGATCAAGAAAATATGTGTCAAATACTCTATGATCGACTTACTGATTAAGACAGTATAAATAGGTTACTCTCTAATAAACCTTCTGAGTATATATCATAGATATAAATACAAAATAAAATTGCACGAATTGAAAAGATATAAGGGAGTAGAGAGTGCAAAGTCGAATTATAGAGATTCTGCCTTAAGCGTCAATCTTTTCTTCCAGCTCCAAGCCAAGGTCCCGGTATTCCACACTAGTTGTGTTCCACTATCCAATCAATCAATCAAAGTTACAAGATGTTCTTGCCAATTCTCTTTTGCTATAATTCACTCAACTTGATTCTCCTAAGCAATCAATCTACTAAGCCTATTTGTAACTCTCAAACTCATAGTAATTGTGTAAAATTAAATAAGAGGAATAAAGAGTAAGTTTCCTCAAATATTTCGTTCAAAAAGAACACTAAAAGAAATATGACAGTATTTGAACGATAAGAATGCTTTGATCACTGTTTGCTTCTTTTGTTTTTCTCTCAATTGTTATTGTTCTCTGTCTTGTTTTTCTCTTTTTAATCTTATTTACTCTAACGGCTAGAGGAGAAAATGGATAACTTTGTTCCAGATCTTGCACGTGGAATCCGCTTGTGTTTATCCAAAATCTATCAAACATATAAGCTCTTGTTTATCTTGTAATCTATTCAATTTGAATTTTGATTTCTTGAAGTAATCTTGAAATTTCTGCTTCAATGGATAATCCCAACTATCTAACAACTTGTATGCTTATCTTGATCTTGTATTTCAAATTTGAAAACATCCGTTGTTAACCAAATCCTTCGTCTGGTACTGTTCATGCTACATTCGAATTCTCCATGATTTTCGAACTTTAAAATTCCTTAGACGCACTCCTTAAAAATCTGAAACATGTTTTGTAATTACTTCATATTATGCACACTAAATTTCTCCTCAAATGTAATTCGTTGTAAATTAAATTTTCAAGTTTGAATCGTCCTTCTTCAAAAATTCCGTTTATGAGCTTAAAAAATTAATCATTAATTCAAAATTAGATCCTTGTGGATATTGAACCAACTATGTGGAGCACATTGAGTATATTACCCAAATTATACTCAACAATGGAGCTAGGTCTTCAAAATTTTGAATCTTCAATTTAGATCAGATCTGAGCTGTCAATCATTCTTTAGTAGCTTTTTGAAAATAAGACATATAAACTCTTGACGTTCCTTCTGATGGTTTAAAAGAAAGCTTGTATTCCATTGAAGAACCTTCTGATATGTAGATTGTTCTTTTAAAAAAAGAAAAAATTTCCATCCTTCTAATATACATACTGATATAAATGTTGCACACTTAACAAATATATAAGTAATTACTTAATTCTTTTTGTTATCATCAAAATCATCATTTGAGAGAAACCAACATATATACATCGATAGATATAAGCACATTATCAATATATCCTAATAGACATGAATTCTCCAAAAACCCTAACCTGAGAAGAAATCTCCATTATCCATACCGTCTAATCCAATCAAACTTTATAAATATCCTCAAGAACAACAACAAACAGCACAAAACTCCATAAACACCAAATATTTCACCAAAACCCTAATTTGCATAACATAAATAACGTATAAGGATCAGCTAATCATACATTGATTAACACCATCATAGGGGAGATATAACTTACCAATTTAGATCATCATGAACCCAATCTACATCTACCAAATTGGATCTCACCCAAAGCTAGGGTTTCCTTTATGCAAACAACCACAAAGTCTTAAGAACTTGCAGAAATTCGCATAAAACTTGTATGAGGACATTATACTTACTTTTTTATACCACAAAACTCACTCCTTATCCAATCAAGATAGATTAAACTCGAGATCTTAATCCTTCTCATGTTTTCCTTCAAGAACACAACAAAACCCTAAGAAATCATGCATAAATCATAGAAAACATGTTGTAGATAGATTAGGATCACTCCCCTTTGATCAAACTGTCCTTAGGATGAAGATTCCACACTAGAACACAAAGAATAACCAGACTTCTCTCTCTCACGAAGGAAAAAGGATGAAATACTTATGTAGAAAACCCCTTGGATGAGTGCGTCTATTTATAGAATTTGCACATACCCCGAAAAATTTAATTTCTACGGTGGTCTAGGATCCCTAAGAGGCGGCATTCAACATGCAACAAAAATCCTTCGCATCGTTCAGAGCGTCATACACCAGCAAAACCCAATGCAACATCGGCAGCGTTTGACTCTGGCGTTAAGACAACAACGTTTCTAATCCTAAACAACGTTGACAAACACACACACACATACTCTAAGATTCGATTCCAGCGTAAGAAAATTTGTCACTGTGGACATCCTACGCTAGTCCCTACGCCGGTGGTGTACTCCCTCCAAAAGGTAGCGTTGCATCTGCAGAAAATTGCAGAAGTTCCAAATTTTCACAATTCTTTCCCAAAACAAAATTAACCAAACTTAACTTGTTTTGTGGCTTTGATATAAGCTTATATATATATATATATATATGACCCATTTATCTTCATTTAATCTTAGTTTTATTAATTAATTAATTTATTTTATGTGTTACAATGGGTTTTAAAGAGCCCGAAACACCTAACTTAAATGGAGGGGTAAATCTATTCAAACATATGATTACGGTGGATCATATGTATTGCTTGTTCACTTGCTTGATGCATTTCATATGCTTATTTAATAACTTGTTTGAATTTATTGATACGAGTACATTAATCTAGGAATATTCTCACTAAGCTAGTTGAGCTTATATCCCAATAGACTTTTGTTGACACAGGATCGATATCTCTATTGCCCGAGGCCTTAATATATAAGAGTGGAATCATGTTTTAGGAAGCTTTTGGAGAAAATCCATTTGAAGATCTTAGAATAGATTTCCTTTAAAATCTTTTGGTTTTAGTATTGTTTCTTTATGTGAAAGACTAAGTTCATATTTTGTTCTTTTGAGATTTGTAGGGGGATGACCCTAACATGATGTAAGGACCATATTCCTATAATGTTGAAGTTAGATATTTATCTAGATTTCTTATATGCTATATTTACTATCTCGAACTACATATACCACGTCTAGGTATCCTTTGGGGCGTGAGGATGTACTATAGGACTATGCCGCATTTGTCTAGGAAGTTAGCAAAAGGTCCTGGACATTATTCACCTGAACCATCATATCTGTCGTAGTATTCACCACTACGATCAGATTTTATGCTTTTAATCCTTTTGTTGAGTTAGTTCTCAACTTCAGCCTTGTAATTTTTGAACATGTCTAAAGACTGTGACTTTTTTCATGAATGAGATATAGATAGCCATATCGCGAGAAATAGTCAATGAAAGTTATAAAATACTATTGGCCATTCCAAGCAATTGTAGGGAACAGTTTGTAAATATTTGTATGTATAAGTTCTAAGACATCTAAAGTCCTATTGGCTTTAAATCTCCTTTTATTGGTTTGTTTCCCTTTATACAGTTAAAACAATCATCAAAATCTGTAAAATCTAAGAGGTTTAGAATTTCATCTGACACAAGTCTCTGCAATCTCCGTTTGGAGATATGACCTAATCTCTTGTGCTGTAATATAGCTGAATTCTCATTGGTTAATTTTCTCTTTAACCTAGTGAACTTACTTGCAGGGATTATGTAATCCCCTAGATTTTATGCTGCGGTTTATGCATAAATCATAAATTGGAAGTTGACCAGAAACCCTAAGATTAACAAATATACATCAAACCTTAGTAGATTAGATCCAGCAATCCTGTGCTATTAACCCCAAAACAACGAAATTGGAATAGTAGTGGATAATAGTTAGTGATAAAATAAGGAAGCATAAAAATATCATATTTGATAATTTTTAGTGTCTTTCGAATCCGAACGGGATTAGGTTTAGCAATGGATAGATCTTTTCGAGTAGGTAAAAATCGATATATAATATGCAGAATTCTGAGTTAAAATGAGCAAGTTATGGCAATTTTAAATTGGAATTTCACTTTATACGAATTTTGACAAACTTAGTAGAATAGAGTTACAAGATTAAGTAAAACTTTCAAGAAATACTCATTTTGGATATTTCTTTTGTATAGATGATGTGAAGTCAGAGCTATCTTACCTAGAGGACTATTTCGACTAAGGAGCTTCTACTGATATGGCCGAGTGAGTTTAAATTCTCGCAATTGTACTTATGTATTTGCTTGTAGAATTAGTGGCACTAGACTTTAGGAAAAGATAAAACATGATAGCGCATGTGTTTTACTAATATGATTGAAGTTGTATAAGTATATTAAGGCGGGAACTATTGACTAATTATTGTATGGTTTAGTATAGGATTGATTATCAGCAAATTCTGTGATTGCTTATAAAATGACTAATATTATGCAATGATTACTTAAATAAAATGATTCATGCGTGACATGTAGTGAGTCACATTACATTCATTACTATACCCTTGATGGGTAATGAGGTCAAGGACCTGAAAATATATTCTATGGCTTTGATTGCCCGAAATTAAATGGTGAAGTGGATACCTAAATTAACGACATTTTAGCGATTAGCAGGAATCTATATAAAACTTCAAAAGTATTATTAGCGAACTATGGTCTCGTAGCCCGGAACACCTAACCACCGAATGAAGGAGTAAATCCATTCGAACATATGATTCCCAAAAATTTGTATGTATTGTTTGCTCACGTGTTTGATTGCATCTCATATGTGTGTTAAACAACTTGATGGATTATTGATTTTTGAGTACTTTACTTGTGGATTGAATTCTAACTAAGCAAGAAGTTTACCTTGTTATAAATACCTTTTTGTAGCACCCCTACCTATGGTTGAAGCCCCGAGGTTATTTCTCACAGGTATTACCTTTTGGCTTAAGGAGTTTTTGGAAGAAGTCAAAGACTAGATGTAGACTTAGACTTCTATGTAAATCTCCATGTAATTATTTTGATTAGGTTTCTATAGTCCTTGATGGACTATATCCTTTAATGGGGGAATGCTCCTTTGATATTTGTAAACCTTTATGCATATTTCCCTATTTAAGATATTATGTTACGATTTCCATTCTTAAACTTCTATATGAATGTCTTCTTAAACAACTTGCTTCAAAGTTGGTCCTCTATGATTGTGAATGTACACCTTACACTTGGTATCGAAGCTTATGGGATGACTAAGGTTGTCATACTTAAGCTTTAATATCGAGTGGCAGACTGTCGCTCTTATGGTACCCTTTGTGGCGTGACAAATTCATAATATCAACCAAGTGAAGATTATCATAAATAGACAAAGAACCAGATCCAACCAATTTTGAATCGTGAAACAAACTAAATTTCTTATTTCCAAATGAACAAGAGTAACTAGATTTGTCCAAAACAAAAACATAAATCAAATTCCATCTAAATGATGGTACAATAAATGTTTCATCAAGATCCAAATAAAATCTAGTCTTTAATAATAATCTAAATTTTCTAATTACTTCAACTGTCTTGCCATTGCCTACATAGATGTATCTTTCACCATCATTTGGTTTTCGGCAATGGAGGCAACCCTGCATAGATACACTAATGCGAGTTGTTGCACCATAATCTATCCACCAAGTGTGTAAGTACTGAAGTTAAATTAACCTTAGAACAAACCAAATTAAGACGCATACCTTTCTTTGCACACTAAGCATGATAATTGGTGCATTGCTTCTTATAATGCCCCATAGCTCCACAGAAGTGACAACCATTACCATCCTGTGCATCTGACTTCTTTGGTTGTTTCTTTTGAGTCACTATATTAGCGCTTCTTTATCCATTTTCCTTTTGTTATCCTTGTTCCTATTCTTAGGGTTGAGACTAGGTGAGCACTCTCAATCTTATCTTTCATTAACTTTTCCTCTTCTTGAACACATATGAGATGAGCTCATTCAAAGACAGGTCTCTTTCTAACAATTATAGCTCATCTTAGACTAGCTAAACTATGTTGAAGAAATATCAACACCAAAAGCACTAGCAAGTCCTCTATGAGGTCCAGTTTAAGTGCTATTAATTTGGAAGCAAGATGAGACACCTCCATGATGTACTCTTTAATACTATCCTTACCCTTATACTTCATTGAGATTAGGTTTGTCAAGAGTATACTTATTTTTTCCTTTTCATTCTTGGAAAATCTTTTCTCAATTTCATCAAGGAACTCCTTAGCTTTATTTATCTTTTCAGATATTGTGCCTCTGAATGCTTCTGGAATGGCCTTATTCATGATCATCATACACATGCGATTTGATTTCTCCCATTTTCCTTCTCCCTCTTGTCATCAGAGGTACTCCTATCAGTAAGAGGTGAAGGAAAATCAATCCTTAACACAAGATCGAGATCCATGACTTCAAGTACTATCAAGAGATTCTCATTCCATGACTTAAAGTTAGTGCCATCAAGCATAGGAATGGAATTGATGTTGGCAGTAATATTAGCAGGATTATTCATAGCTGAATGAGAACAACAAACAAATAAACAAGCTCACATAAGACTCAAAACAATAATAATAATAAATTCAAGTAAAGGTAAACCCCATCTTAAGATACCGGGTAGCCTATTGATATTTCCTCTTTGGACAAAATATTACCTACTAATTGGTATCTTGGTGTGGTAATCAAACATTAACAATAAGAACATATCAAACAATAAACTTTCCTTTGGGTCGAATTATTATTCATATGTAAAACCAAATAATTGTCATGCATTTATTACTACATGTGCACTTACAATATTATTAAACACTAACCTTCTTTAGGCCGATTAAATATTCATACAAGTTACAACCACACAACCTTTTATATTTTAAAACCAATTAATTTCCACAAGAGGGACCACTTCGGCAGTATGTTGTTTCAATTAATTCATCTCAAAATATATACAAACATACCAATATTCAAATTTGAAATTATTTTTAACTTGGGTCACATTAATCAACTTTAATTTTGATCAAAACTTATTGAGTCTAAGAACCCATATATAAATATGATCCAAAAGAATTGTCATTCTTTTAATATTCAATGGCCGTTGACATCAAAATCCAAAATGGTTTTAATATTAAATCAGGATTCACATATAATATTAAATCGCCATTATTACTTCATTCAAATCGTTGGAGACACAAGCACAGAGGTTCAAGATTCATGATTTCACAAGTGAAATACGATGAAAGATGGACACAAGATTTCATTACAGACATGAATAATACGGATTTAAAAAAAGATGAAATTCCAAAAGACATTAACGTGAAATGAAATGGAGTCATGAAATATTCATGTATAAATTAGGAAAAGCAAAACAGAATCATTATATCTTGCTGATTACGAAAATAATAAGAAAATCCCAAAGGAGCTTCACACAAACGAAATTCGAAAGATATCACAAACAAAACAAAATTTTATACCATATGTGACTCTAAGTGATTTTGGCATATCGAGTTCCATTGAATTGAAATATATATATATATATTATATGAGTATTCAATAATAGATTCATGAATATTAATATTCCAAGAATTCGATGAATTCTTGTTTATAAATTAATCCTCTTAATTTTACTCTTTTAAACCCTAACCCTTTAAATTAGAGAAAAGAACCCTATGCATAAATTACAAAAGTAATTCCTAATGATCAAACATGTACGCTTTGATACCACTTATTAGATCTAAATTAACCTTTTGTGAAAACCATCACATATAAAACTCTAGATCGTTCATGTTTAATCATTAAGAATTACAAATAAATAAGCGGAAGCGTACCTGAATCCATAGCAATCAATGACTTTAGAGTCATGCGGTTGGCCTTCCAGACCAACATGTTTTTCTTGAGAGATCCCTTTAGTTTTCTCTTTGCATTCTCTGATGATGGAATTCATAAGAGATCAAAAAAATATTAAACGTGTGACTTGAGGACCATAACCACTACTTATCAATGTTGTTAGAATCAAACGGGGGTTTGACCTGAACAAGTTAGGGGGTCAGGGGTCGAGGGGTCGGACCGGGTTCCACCAGGGGTCGAACCGGGGTCACGAAAAAATAAAAATATAATGGATAATTTAATTATAAAAGACTAATATGTGTGTAATCACTCAATTAACTCTATATTTGGATCAAATTCATCAATTAATTATTAAATAAATATGATTTAATGATTATATTTTATAAATTTATAATAAAGTATGAATAAATATTTAAATTTCTAACTTTTATTTTATTTTTTTATTTTTATTTTTTTGGATCTAGGTCAACCAGTCCGGGTCGATCGGTTCAACCCGGCCGACCCGAGCGGTCGAACCGGGTCAATCCAGGTCTTGCCGATTCACTGCAAAAACGAGTTTTAGGCGAGACCCGGCCCAGCATTAGTACCCGTTCCGGTCGAACCGGGTTGAACCGGTCGACCGCGGCCGGTTTTGACAATCATGTTAATTATAGAGATAACTATATGTTATCTTTTGATATTTCTATTTTAGCCCATCATAAAAATAAAATTTACCTATAAGGTCTCTACATATAAAAGGGTCATACCCTATTAGATACATCAAAGCCTAAATACTCAAACCTTACTGATCACTTTTGATTGAGTTTAACTTAATATAACTGCCCGTAACACATAATTATTTCACATATAAGGCCAATATTGGATTAAGGATCCAATAGAAGCACCTATTAGGCTATTTCAACTTAGGAACATCTTCTTCATTGCTTTCTAGAATTAACCTCTAATTGTATTCCCTAGTTTGTCCAATTATTTGAGGCCAATGGAATCTAACATACTTTTTGAAGAGTATTTTCTTTTATTTATTAGGTTGAAAATAATTTTATGTAGAAAATATTACGAAAACCTTAACATTTTCTAGGAAGTGAGATACATTTTCTAAAATGGAAAGTCATTTTCCATAATCATGAAATACTCTAAACCCTCACCTAATTAAATTAGAAATGGTTTAATTGTGTAATATAATAGATAGTTAATTGTTAACATAGTTAGATAATTTAAATGATTGAAAGAAGCAAATAATAGAATATGATTAAACAAATTGATATAATTAAATTAGTAACTAAGTTAGTCGAAATTTAAGATTTCATATTCCTTTGAAAATTTTTCTATTTTTTTTCATCTATTTATTTCAACAAAAATCAAATTTCATAATCTTTTCCAAAATCTTTTTAGAACTCATTTTCTTCAGTTTCAAATCCTAAACTCTTAAACTATCAATTTAAATGTTTAGTAGCCTCCTAAACCTTTGAATTTTAGCTAACTTTTATTTCCTTAAATCCTCACCAATTCTAGATTCAATTAATTGTTTAAAAATATTGGTTCTTAAACTCAAACTCAAATTAAATATTAGTTTCTTGTAAATTAAGCTTCTAAATTTTGTTTCCAAATCAAGTTATTAATTTCTATAATATAGATTCTCAAATTATTTTCTAATTAATTTTGATACTTAATATAATTATCAAAGAAGTTTAAACTTAATATCGTTACCTAAAAATATCTTTTCTTTCCTTTCCTTTTTGCTTTTTTCTTACTGTCCTTTTCTCTCTCTTTTTCTCATTCTTTTCTTCCTTTCCTTTTCTCAAAATCAACCCTAAAATCTCAAGTTCAAGGAGATCTTAGAAGAAATTAAATTTGGAAAAGAAGATAGGGGATGAAAAACAAACTTTAGGGTAGCTTCAACAACAAGAAAGAAGATTAAGTAACTTAGAAATGGATAAACATGTAAGTTTTGTTTTTATTTTTCTTATTTTGATTTTGTTGTATGCATGTATATAATGTAATAGGATTAAAGATAAGTAAGGTTTGTAATAATATTGGAAGATTAATAAGATTGAACTTGTATCTCAAAACTTAGGTTTATGCATGCATGCTAGAAATAGATTTTGATGAGCTATGAAGTAATAATAGGTATATAGATGTTGTAAATTATAGCTCTAAGTTAATATGATGAGAATAAGATGTTAGAAGTTGAAAAATGATGTAAAGTGAGTAGTAAAATAGGTTGAGTTTTCGAAACATAAAACAGAGCAAAAAGCACGGGGGAAACACGAGTAGTTACATTTAGTTGTGCTCTTCATTTTTCATTGAAAACTTTTGAAAAATACTTATCAAAGAAGAACCACAGCTGGAACATGACCAATTGTATCTAACCATGTTTCTCTCTGATTCATATTATGCATATTTCCAGAACAACATGATTAATACACGACCTCACCTATCTCCCTATATTTCTTTTTGCTTCTTGCATATAAAATGTTAAGTAGAACATGGCTTACCATATTTGACCATGTTTCTCTTTGATCCCAGTGTTTTCAATGTGACAAATGAAACACGGAACAAACACGATCCAATATATTTCATCATGTTTCTATTTAAGGAGAAGCACAGCATAAACACAACTTCACCTATCACGCTGTGCTTCTTGCTAAAATGAAACACGACTCGATCCTTACTTTGTGTTTCTCTTTTATTTTAACTCAAAGAGAAATACGGTGTACCCTATCACATGGGTAAAAGCATAGTCATGTACCCGACCGTATTCTTCATAAAATTCAAATAAAATAAAATAAAAATAAAAATAAAATAGATAAATGATGGTTAGTATATTATATTAGTTAATTTGTATAATTAAGGGTAAGTTAGGATAATTTGTAGATTAATAAGTAATTAGAGTAAATATAGAAGTTAAATATAAAATGAACTTAGCTAGTCAATATAAGTTCAACTTGACTAAATAGACTTAAATGGACTAAAATGAATTAGATTGATTAAGTCTAATCAATTTGACTAAGATTAATTTAATGTAGAATTAATTAGAATTAGTTTAGATTAATATGTTAGGTTAAACCTTAAATTCTAAGGAGTATGTAATTTCTGAAATATGCTAGACTAAAGCTAGGTTTAATTAAAGATAACTTGACAGATAACGGAGAACTATCCGTATCTTAGTAAGGTGATCTTCGTAGCCATGGTGGGGTTTCTATTTTCATGTTTGATCAAATGAAAACATGAAATGGATGTTTAATATGAAATTAATGTAAGTTAATATAATTGAGTTATTTATATATTTAATCTTTAAACAAATGTTGAGTCTGGACTTGCTTCTTGTAGATTGTCTCCTGATCTCTGGTAGGTTTTAGATAAGGTACACAATGATATGCGTGATGTTTGTTTAAGATAGGCATATTAAAATGAATTAAACTTAAAGATGATGTAATAGTTAAGTGTTGCTTGTACTTGTGTCGTTGAATTCGGTCCGAGAAGCGTCAACCTTGTCCGGAGCCGAGAACGGTAGTTAAATGCTTAGGCCACCCCTTTACCATGATGTAATGTATGCCATGATACAATGAAAATTCATAGGAGGCTCGATGGGTAACCAATAGAACAAACAGTATCGATGTAACATCTAACTTGATCGGTGAGAAGTAATACAGTATTATTCATGTTTATGGGACCAATTGAGCCTTACTATATTATGGACCGTGATAGGTAGAGTGCGTGTAACGGCAGTGAGCCCTAGATATGACTACTTTCTCTTTTTCGGTTAGATATAAGAAATATAGGTATCCATACTGCCTATATCAAACTCTTAAGTAGCTACTATTACTTAGGATTCCCATATTTCCAGTGATTATTCCGGAGTGTCAGTGCCCTAGTATTACTTGTTTCACTTTAAATTAAAGATAATAAATTGTTTTTTGTTGCATCGCATTAGATTAAGCTTATTTGTCATCTTATGTGTTCTTGTGTTACTATCATATTGGGCCTCAGCTCATTGTTGCTTCGTTTCCAGGTGTTAATGATGATTAATGATGAAAATGATGATGATGATGTTGATGATATTGACAATATTGATGTTGATTGATTTAGGTTTTGGGCGTTAATGGAGGATTTGGAGGAGTGAAGTGAATCTAGGTCCACTGGATTACTGTGTTTTATTTTATTTTATTTTATGAATTGGATTTATTCTTTGAGAATTTGTATTATTCTTTTGAGGGCCTAGTGTAGCTTGAATTTTGTAATTAAAGCTTTTAAGCTTAGTGTTACCATCATGATAAGGTATTCTTTGATATAAAATACCTGATGGTATGGTTTTGTTTTGAAAGCTAATCTACTCATGAGGGTAGTTTCTGAAAATGTTTTTGTCAAGCTTTACTTATCTTTAAGAATCATGTTATTTTCATAATCTAATTAAACGATTTTTGAAATTAAAATCGAGTAGCAAATTTTTTCGATAAATAAATATTTTAAGAAAGCCCAAGCGTATAATATATAAATGTTATACGTGGCTATATACACCTTAATGTAATTTTAGGGCGTTACAAATAGTCTCTAAAAGTTTTATAAATTTTGTAAAATAAACTAATACAACTAGAAGTTTTGATACCAAATTATGATATAACTTGTATCCCGTAAAAGGAAATTGATTGCTTAATTATTGCATGGCAAATAAAAGATATTTTTTTTTATAATTTTTATGTGTTATGGTTTGTAAAGAGAAGGATATGATTGGCACCAACAATGGATATGATGTACCATTATCGGTTTGAACTACATTACTCTCCAATCAATATGATGCATGACTAAATTGTAATAGTTTGCTTGCCTCAATTTAAGGGATTGATAAGAGCAAAAGATTTGCTTATCGATCAAAATGATGGATAAGAACTAAGGTTTACAAGGAGAAGTCTCAATAAGGGAAAAGAGAAAAGATTTTTTCCCATTATGTCAATATGATAAGAAAAAAAACCCTTATATACTCATGAATAAGAGGAAAATAGTCCTTGAATAAAGGAAATACAAATAAATAGGAAAATAGAATCAAAATAATCCAAATAACACTATTATAGAAAGAACATGACTTCATGAGAAGTATATGGTTTGACAAAAAGTACACCAGTGTTTTTGGAACCATGTAATTGTAAAATTCCTCATTTTTTCACCTTGATGTCATATGGGAACACATCTCCTTCTACTCCCTTATCTATTGCATATTTACTACCCATCCCACAATAAGAAAGATTAATATAATCATTACAATTCACAATTACACTCAAACCTAAGTTTTTACAACATCCTAACAAATAACAATTAATGAAAAATAAATTATTGATATATAGAATATTTACATGAATCTTGTATATTAGCCTCTGTATTCCTTTAGCTTCGACTCTAGTAACCCATCTTGAAAGTTGATTCCTACTATAAACTTCATCAAAATTTATTAAAATTGGTCATGCAAGGACAAGTTTGAAAAGGAAAACTCAA
Source organism: Combretum micranthum (assembly GCA_024138025.1). Taxonomy (NCBI): domain Eukaryota; kingdom Viridiplantae; phylum Streptophyta; class Magnoliopsida; order Myrtales; family Combretaceae; genus Combretum; species Combretum micranthum. Next base: position 111,383 of record JAMXBD010001795.1, on the reverse strand, counting down.
AATACTTATTAAAGTGATTCTTAAATAATCTAAAAGGACCGTGATTATGAATATTGAAAATTCATTTATATTTTATACTTTACTTTATATAATAGGTTTATAATGAATGCAATATAATTTATGCAACAACCTTAAAAGATTAGACACTGCCATGTTACATATGTAGTCATTACATGATAGTCGACTTGCGAGTCAAATAAGTTACCAGCCATGTACCATACATAATCAAATATATGAATGAAAACAATGATGGCACATGGTAGCATTCTAATGAGATTTATTTAAATGTCACTCTTTATCCTTTTGGACCCTAAATGTCAACTTTTATGTTGATGTTGTTTGGGGTAGTTATTGGAATAAGACACTATTTGGTGAGTTGAACAAAGTTTTGACTCATTCAATAGTCTCCATATTTTACCATAATAATACAAGATTGTAAAAAATACAATATTTTAGCAAATCAAGTTAGAAAGTTGGTAGTAGTCCAAAATAGGAAGTTGTCACAATCACACAATGTTATATGAAAAGATATCATCTTACTAAATCAATGATAAAGTTAATAACAAAGAAAAATTGTGAAACTTTACCACTATCAAACAAGATTACTAGAAATTTAACAATTTTACCCAACTCATTAAAAGAAAAGTTGATAATGGCAAAAATTAAGAAACTTCAGCTCGGTGAAACAATATTACTAGAATTTAAAAACTTTACCAAATTGACGTAAACATTAATAATGATAAAATTGCAAAGGATAATGTCAACTTTTATATCTAAACTTTGCGCAAAATTTACTTTAGTATCTATGAAATACCCCAAACATTCACTTAAGTTAGAAATTGAGTTTAGATAGATTAAATAAGTCAAATGAATTATAGGATATAATTAGACAATTTGACATAATTAGATTAGTAATTAATTAAGTTGAAATTTGAGATTTTGATTTCCTAAAACCCTAAAACATATTATTAAATTTTTTAGTGGATTCATAAACCCTTATACTTTATCTTAAATTATAATTCCTTAATCCTCATAAAATTTGAGTTCATCTGTTTGTATAAAAATATCAGCTCTTAAACCTAAAGTCAAACTAAATATCAATTTGATTTAAAATAAGCTCTTAAATTAAGTTCTTATTTCAAGTTATTAATTTCTAACTTATTGATTATAAAATTATCTTCTAAATATTGCTAGAAATAAAGATATTAATCTGAAAGTTCTTAACCTAATACTCTTATTCTTAAGTATCTTAAATTTTATCATTTTACCTTTCCTTTTTATTTCTCTTTGTCCCGCCCCTCTCTTTTCCTTCTTGTTTTCATTTTCTTTCTTTCTTTCTTTTTATTCCTCTTCTTCTTCTTCATTTCTTTTTTTCCTTTTCTTCAATTCATCACTCCAAATCTTAATTTCGACAAGATCAAAGGAGAAATCAATATTAGAAGATGAGATAGGAGAAGGAAATCAAGCATAAAGTAGCTTAATCAAGTAAGGAGATGAAGTGTAGAGATGTAAACTCCTAAAATTTTCGGTTAATTTTAAGTTTGATCTTAGAATTAAAAGTCAACCGAAACCCTAAAGGTCAACAAAAGGCTAGTACAAACCCTAGATTCTAGATCCGGCGTTCTCATTTTCTTTAGCCCTAGAAAACGAAGTTAGAATAATTAGCGATAATAGTTCGTAATAGCTATAGGTTTTATAAAAATATCACAATTTCGAAATTCAAGTATCCTTTGAACCAGATCGGACACATTTCTTGAAAAACGTGTCCCGAGGCTTAGAATAGTAAAAATATTCTGAATATACCATTAGACTCGTAAAAATATAAGATTTTCAAAAATATCAATTTCATAAGTTTTTGGTAGGTAAAAATATCAGATATTGCATTTATACACGTATTTTCTTACTATCGGTATTTAAATTGTCATATCTTCTTTACATTACACTATTTACTACTATTTTACACTATTTATCTATCTCTACTTTTTCCTACAACCTACTCTTACAACTCATACATCTATTTCTTACACATTTTCATTTCCAATACAACTTCACATCTCTCATTTCTTACTTTTAATTATCAAAAGACAAAAAAATAAATTTCACTCTCTCACATCTCTCTCTTTTCACGCAGGCCAACCACCCCCCCCCCCCATATTGTGCCCAATTTGTTTTGTTTTTCATTTATTTAATTAACACAAATTATCTCTCACATTTTCCTATAAATACCCCCTCATACCTTCACTTTTTTCACACTTCTTCATTTCTAAAGTTACTCTCTCAAAATTTCTCAAGAATTCTCTTCCAAGAAGCTCTCTTTAGTTCATCTCTTTTAGGTAAACTTTCTTCAAGAAATTCCTATTTATCTACTTAGTATGAATTTAGTATGTGTTTTATAAAACCATGAAGGTTAAGGAAGCAACAATAGGTTCATACTTTGTTTTTGTTCATAATCTCAACTCCTTTATGTTCTTTTATGTTCATTACTATCTAATATATCTATATAGATATATATAATATTTAGAGCATATAAGCTCATTGTCTTGCAATTTATTACTTTTCATGTAATTCATTTACTTCCTTGTTATTTATTTAATTTCAGTTGTTTTTAAGACTAGTCTTTCTAGTCTTAGACTTGTCCTCATCAAGTCAAAACATTTTCTTTTTCTTTTGAGACTAGTCATTTCTTAGTCCCGGGATACCTTGAACAAGCTAAGGTTCCAATACTTGATTTATTTTCTCATTAGCTTATTCTTTCAAGTATTATGTTCCTTTATATTTTCATAACTTACGACTCATATTCATGCATGAACATAACGGATTTGTCTCAACAAAATAAATGAAGAAATATTTTTCTTAAAAATAAAGATTCTTTTCTAGAAACAAAAACAAGTAGTTAACATTTTTCCAAGAACCTCGAAGCCATTTTTAGAGGAGTTCCTAATAGATTCTTATAAATATACATAAAAAGGATTTTTAAGAAAAAAAGGATTTTTCAACAAACTTCACCTTTTCTTCATATAATAAAAATTCCTTTTCATTAAAATAAGATGATCTCAAGAAGTTAAGAAGTCATTTTTCAAAATATAGAAGTGTCAAATACTTTCAAAGAAAAAGTGTTGGAAGCTAAGTTAGAAAATAAAAATCATTCCTTAAGAAATTAAAAAGATTATGAAAATAAGACTTAGGAAAAGAAAAGAGATACTCATCATAAACAACTTAAAATAATTTTTAAATTACAAGAAATTAAATTTAGAGAAAGAAATACTCATTTCAAATAACTCAAAAATCTTCTCAAAGTAAAATGGACACTTCAAGAATTCTTAAATTCAAAAATCCTTCAAAACTTCACTTTTTCAATTGAGACAACTTCATTCATACATTTTTCATGAGTCAATAAATATATATGAATATACTTTCCAAAAGTTTTACAAGTTATTATATTGTCTACCTCTTCAAGTGAGCTTTTGATAAAAGGAAGAAAACAAGTTTTTGCAAATTCGTCATGAATCTGGTCGCTGCTTTTTCGGAACCCAAATGACTTAGTTTGTTGAAAATAAGTTTAGAAATGGGTAGATCTTTTCGAGTAGGTAGAAAACGATATATTATTTGCGAAATTCCGAGTTAAAATGAGCAAGTTATGGCCATTTTAAGTTAGAATTTCCTCTTATACGATTTTACCGCGATTTTAAGAAAAGTTTAGAACCTTTAAGAAGAGAAACTTCATGAAGTACTCATTTTAGGTATTCTTCTTGATTAGATAATCTTGAGGAGGATTGTTCGTATCCCGAAGATTACTACGATTAGTGGAAATCCCGAACGACTCATCCATTTCAAGAAAGGTGTCATCATGGCTGAGTGAGTTTATTCCCCGTTATTTTTCATACTTATGATTGTGCTTGTAAAAATTAGTTGCACTAGAATTTAGGAAAAAATCAAATGGAAGTTGTATGATAACATGTTAAAGGAATATTAAGTATATCGAAACTTGATTTGTTTGTAATAAAGTTGTTTGTACATTACTATCTTGAAGTGTTTGAAATTGGTTGCTCACTTAAAAGAAGATAAATATAACTACTAGACTTTAATTAAAAAATTATGCATGCACTTTATATGCTGAGTCATATTTCATTCACTACTATACAATTGGTGGGACAAGTGTATAATAGTGGTGGTAGACATAACCGGTATATCATGTAAGTGGCGAATAGGAGCCAGTAAGAACTACGTAAATTGGTGGCTAGTAGGAGCCTGTAATAACTACAAGTTTTTGATGGTGTATAGGAGCCGGTAAGATCTATAAAAGTGTTTTTAAAAGTTGTGGCTATAATTGGCCTGAATACCCAACCCGAATGAAGGGCATAATTCATTCAACGTATGATTCCCGGAAAGTCATATGTCTTGTATGCTCACGTGATTGTTGTATTCCATATGTTTGAATAATAAACTTGGTTGATAATTTACTTTGAGTATGAATTTTTGGATTTACTCACTAAGCCCATAAGCTTACACCCCTATAGGTATTTGTATTCTCAGGAACACCTATTTTTGTACCCAGGGCCTCCCCATATCCGTGTAAGTTTTCCATTGAAGCTTTTGGAGGAAAACTACTTGAAGACTTAAATTAGAATTCCTTTGAAATCTTTAATATAGTATTAGATGTTGTAAAGACTATCACGATCTTTGGGATTAGTAGGGGTATGCCCCTAAGAAATCATGTAATAGACCTTTGGTTACTAATGATATAATATATTTTTATTTCTAGATTCTTGTATGTTTATCTTTACTTGCTTAAACTATGCTTCCCAAAAGCGTCTCCTATTACCGTGCTAGACACCTTACATGTCATACTAAAGCTTTCACATGACACGAGGAGTGGCAACCTTGTTTGAGCAGGCACGACAGTTTAGGTGCTTAGGCCACCTTTGTCATGATGTAATGATAATTGTTGGTGGCTCTATAGGTAATTGATGGGGCAAATGGTATCGGTGTAACGTCTATCGTGATCGGTGAGAAGTAATATATAGGGGTTCACATTTATGAGACCGGTTGAACCCTTTTATATTATGGACTAAAATGGAAAGAGTGTGTATAACAGCTGTGAACCCTAAATGAGGCTTCTTTTCTTTATTAGTTATATCATCTAGGAGATATAAGTATTCGGGCTGCCTATATCAACCACCTGAGCGTCGTGTCGCTACTCAAGACCCTTACATTCACAGTAGCTTGTTCCAGAGTGTAAGTGCTGCTTGATTTACTTTAAATGAAAGATAACAACTTGTTGTTTGTTACATTGTATTTAGTTAGGCTTGTGTGCCACTCCGTGTGTGTCTGTATAACTATGTACTAAGCTTCAACTCATTATTATTGTTGTTGTTCATTTTCAAGGTCTTGATTTGATGATTGATGATTTTGATGATGATTAGGATGAATGTGATGTGATGGTGATGGAGTTTTTGTTGATGATGATTAATGGTGATGATGCTTGGCTCGGGTTTTAGGTGACGTTGGATGAGTGAAGTGAGTTAAGACCGTGGATTTTCATTTGTATTTGTTTTCTGTTTTATTTAAAAGCTGGATTTATATTTTAAGTTGGTAATATTCTTTTTAAGGGATTAGTTGAGAAGCCTATATGTTTTGTAATATCTTTTAAAGCTTGATTTTTTGGAAAGGTGATCTACTATTGAAAGTAGATTGTAAAATGTTTTTGAAAAGTTTTGTTTCTTAGAAAGTTGGTCTGCTCTTGTGAGAGTAGATAATAAAAGGTTTTGTAAAGTTTATTTTGTGAATTATAAATCCAGTGGTTTCTAGAATATAATTTAATGATTTCATAATCTAAAATTGAGTAGCAAATGTTCATAATGAACATATTATTCAAGGAAGCCTAAGCATGTAATACATGAAATATTATACATGGCGGTAATGTCTTAATTAAATTTTAGGGTGTTATAATTTAAATTTTGAAATAATCATTAAATACCCAGTTAAACTATTGGTTGACTTGGAAGAAAGAAAATATCATTAAATTTATAATGCTTCTCTTAATACCATTTAACACTAATAGATTGCTCTTTTCGCTTTAAGAGACAGAGAAAATAATGTTAATGAGGTAGTAAAAAATAGCCATGAAAATTTTAATATGATATTAAATGATTATTTTAAAGTTCAAGTGCCAAATTGAATTTTTATGCAAACTTCAATTTAGGTATCAAATTTAACATTTTCCAATTGCAAAATGCCATAATCAATCAATATTACCAAAAATTTAAAAATTTTACCAAAAATAAAATCATTTAATTAAGTCATTGAAATGGTAAGTGCAAACAAAATTGTGAAATTTTACGATGATGGAGCAATACTACTAACATATTTATAACCTACTAAATAATATGAAATAGTAACTAATTGTAAATAGTAACATAATGTTTATCACATTGAGACAAATTTAATAAATATGTATATATCTTACCAAATCTTGTATGAAAAAGTTAGTAATTTACTATAAACAACATATTTATCACATTGAAACAAGTTTAATAGATATGCCTATATATATTGAAATACCCCAAACCTTCACCTAGATTAGAAATTGAGTTTAGATAGATTAAATGAATAAAATGAATTATAGGATTTAATTAGACAAGTTGATATAATTTAATTAGCTAATAATTAAGTTGGTTTGAGATTTGAGTTTCAAATTCCCTAAACATGTCATTAAAGTGTTTAGAGAATTCCTAAACCCTTATTTCTTAGCCTAAACACTAATTCCTAAATGTCAGTAAAATTTGAGTTCATTTGCTTATCTCAAAATATCAGTCCTTAAACCCGAACTCAAATTAAATATCTTTTATCTAAAATAAATTCTCAAATTAAGTTCTTATTGCAAGTTCTTAATTTCTAACCTATTCGTTCAGAAACAATCTTTTAAATACTCTTGGAACTATAGATATTTGATCTGATAGTTCTAAACCTACACCTATATTCCTTTATATTAAATTTTAACCTTTATCCTTCTTCTTTTTCTTATAACCCTCTCCTCTGCCTCTCTCTTCCCTTCACTTTTCCCTTTCTCTAATTTTCCTCAACCGATCCTTTTCTTTTCCTCTCCCTTCCTTCTTCCCTTTCTCTTATTCTCTTCAAATCTTTAACAAAACTCAAGATCAAAGCCAACTAGAAGATAAATCAAAGCTAGAAGAGAAGCAAGATGAAGGAAAACAAGCTAGAAGAAGGAATCTATATTAGAACAAAAGAGGAAGAAGAAATTGCATGTTGTGTTAAAAAGATAAGTTTTCTATTTCAAGTAATATTTGTTTTATTTGTTGTTTACTTATTCAATTGATGAATTGATATTGAAAATGAGTTGAAGTGTTGTTTACATTTGTATTTGTTGAGTTGAAGTTTGATATGAGTTGATTTGAGGAAGAAGAGTATGAATTGTGGGTTGTTATGATTTGATTGTAGTTTGAAGTTGTTGGAAGAGATTTGAAGTGTTAGGAGTTGTTATTAGTGTTTGTTTGATGTTAGAATTGATGTAGGAGATGTATAAGTTGATAAAAAAAGTGTAAAAATGGATTTTAAAAACAGAGCAAATTCGTAACATGTATCAGGGGATCAATCACGGGTGAGCAAAAGGGAGTGAAATGAACTGATTATATGTTTTTCAAACACCACGGGCGACCAAAGGGGCGTGATTTGGTCTGTCACAAATTTTTCCAAAATCGCGAGCGAGCAATGGGGCGTGATCCGTTCCCTGCAGCAACATGTTTTCGTAAATAAATCATAACTTTTTCATATGAACTCCAATTTGAGTGATTCAAGTTGCGTTGGAAAGATTAAATAGAGAAATACAACTTTCATGTTTTGAGTTTTTGCAAATTCTAAAAGTATCAGTGCTTAAATTTTACTTTTTTTCCAACTGATACATTTTCCAAACAAAGTTAAAAACTTGTTTTTGTTTGTTTTATTTGTGTTTGCTTTAGGAAATGGATCTTTTTGAGTTAAAATGAGATAGATAAGTGATGTTTGATGTGTTATGTTGATTGGTTGATATAATTAAACATGAGTTAAGTAGATTTATAGATTTAACAAATAATTAGATTAAATCTAGAAGTTAGTTATAAAATGAAATTAGTTAACAAACCTAGGTTCAACTTGACTAAATGAACTTGAATGAACTAAAATGGATTAGATTGTTTAACTTTGATGAATTTGGCTAAGTTTAAGTTAATGTAAGCTCGAATTGACATAGATCTTAGATATATAATGAATTAGTAATTAATCTAAGTCCAACTTGGCTTAATGAACTTCAGTAAGCTAAAAATGAATTAGATTGATATAGTTTAATCATCTTGTCTTAGTAAATGAATTAAAAGAATAATTCTAATCAATTTGGCTAAGGTTAAGCTAAAATGAGTTTAATAGCTAATAATTGGCTTAGATGAATGTGTTAGGATAATCTTTGAATAACATGAGCAATAAGTTGTTTCAGATGTTTATTTGCTTTGAATATGAATGCTTTTATGTATGAGTGTTTTATATATGTTATGTTCTGTGATAAGAAACTATAATCAAAGCGAAAAGAATTACTTTGACAGACAAAGGAGAACTGTCCATATTTTGGTGGGGCGATATTCGCAGCCATAGTGGGGTTCCACATTAGTGTCTGATCAAATAGGATTTACTAAAATGAGTTAGAGATTGGTGAATAATTGATATAAGCTCTTGTATGAGTTTGTTGAAGTGGATGTTGGTTTGGGTTCTTATAAGAGTTGTTTCTTGAACCAGTGGTAGATATGAGATATATCTTCTGAGATAGCTTCTACTCTACCTTCTGAGACTCTGTTTGGATTTCGTATATAAGGTACGCGGTGACTTGCGTGTTGGATGTTAGGATAGGCGTCTAATATGGATTAAGAACTTAAACTCGGCTTAATAATTGATAAGTGTTGGTTGTGCTTTACATCGTTGAATCCGGAACCGGGGAGGGATAGCCTTGTCATGATGCAATGGTACGGTAGTTTAGGCACTTAGCCCAATCCTTTGTCATGATGTAATGACTCAAATCCTTGATGCAATGGTTCACCATGATGCAATGGTGGTTTATCTTAAGGGCTAAGTGGGTAGCTAATAGGGTTAACTGTATTGATGTATTCTCTACTTAGACTCGGGATGAAATAATATGTTTTAGTTCACGGGTATGGGACCGTTGGACTAATTGATGTTATAGACGGGGATAAGTAGAGTATATAAAGGAGTGTGAACCCTAGATGATGCTATTAACATTCTTTATCGCTTAGATATAGGAGATATAGATATCCGATCTATCTATATCAACCCCCTGAGCAGCTGCTGTTACTCAGGACCCCCAGATTCCCATTGGATTGTTCTGGAGTGTGAGTGCTCCATTGTTGATTTGTTTATTTCAATGAAAAGATAATAACTTGTAGATTGACGCATTGTATTTAGTTAAGCTCGTATGCCACTCCGTGTGTGATTGTGTTACTGTGTACTGGGCTTCGGCTCATTATAGTTGTTGTTATTCTTTTTACAGGTATTGTTGTTGTTGATGTTGATGTTGATGTTGATGAAGATGATGATGATGAGTTCTTGTTGATGTTGTTGTTCTTATTATTGTTGTTGATGAGGATGGTGATGGTGATGATGATTGATGTGATGATGTTTGTCCCGGGTTTTGGGCGATTCCGAAGATATGGGACAATGAGTGAAGTGTGATAGGATCGAGATATTACTTGTATTTTGTTTCTTCTTTTGTTTTGTTTTGTAAGAGGACTGGATTTATTTATAAAATTGTATTTTCATTTAAGGGCTTGTTATTGCCCATGTTTTATTAAATAAGCTTTTGCAAATATTTGTTTAAGTAAAAGTTTTTCCACTTGTAATAGTGAAAGTTTGAAATGCTTTTAAGTAGAAATGTTTTTATCAAAGTTTATTTTTCCGCTGCTAAATCCAGTTGTTGCCAGAATCTAACTAAACGATTTCACAATCTAAAATCGAATAGCAATGTTCAACATAAACACCTTCTTTTAAGACAACCTTACGTATAATTCGTAAGAGTTATACGTGGTTGGGAACTTGGTGTGCTTAATTTGAGAATTGAGCATGTCGGGTCTTTACATATATATATATATATATAGATATATATGAGAAAATTAGGGTGAAACATTTGCATGCCCTTTGTACAAAAAAAAAATCCATTCCAAAATCATGTTTAGAAGTCTATATATGCATAATTAGCAAATAAATCACATTAATAAGATGCAATATCATGTTTTTCTATGGTCACTAAATTGCACATAACAATCGGAAATAATTTTTTGTCTAAGGTTTTTGTTAAAATAATTACGTAAATAAGTTCAAATTGAAAATAATTACCAAAATATAGTATTAAACTTGTGACTTATAAATGAGATATGGAATTAAATATTATGCAATCTTGTATTGCGTCTCCAAGTAACAATATACCGTATATCACGATTACAAAACGCAATATATGTATAAATAGAGGAAAGAGAGAAAATGGGAAGGGGAGGGGGGCGTGCTGATGGTGGGGGGAAGAGAGAGAGAGAGAGAGAGAGAGAGATACCCCACATTTTTTCTTAGCTTAGTTAGAAATGGTTTTAACTAAATAATATAATAGGTAGTTAATTTTGAATTTGAGTTTGAATTTAGTTTTGAAGTTGATTTAGATAGTTTAATTAAATTAAGTAAAGTAAATTGTAGAATATGATTAGATAAATTGATATAAATTAGTAAATAGACTTAAATTGAAATTTGAGATTTCAAATATCCTTTTTAAATCATCTATTCACCTCAATGACCTTTTCAATGAATCAAATTATTCAAAATTTCTCAATCATTTATTTAAACTCGTTTTTCTTAAATTTTAATTCTCTAAACCCTTAAACAAACAATTTAAATGTTTAGTAAATTCTTAAATCTTTAAAATTTATTTTAAATTTCATTTTTAAGATCCCCATAAATTTTGAGTTCAATTAACTATTTAAAAATATTAGTTCTTAAGCCCGAACCTAAACTAATTATCAAATTTGTACAAATGAAATTTCTAAACTTGATTTCCAATTCAAGTTATAAATTACTTCATATATATTATTAAATTACTTTCAAATTATTTTCGATACTTACAATAATTATCTGAAATGCTGAACTCAAAGCCCCTACTGTAAACCCCTGAAATTTCGGTTAATTTTAAGCTTATGTTTAATCTTAGAATTAAAAGTCAATTGGAAACCCTAAAGATCAACAAAAGTCTAGTACAAACCCTAGAATTTAGATCCAGTATTCCCGTATTTTTAGCCCCAAAAAATGAAGTTAAGTTAATTAGTGATAATAGTTGTAATAATATGAGGCAACGTAAAAATATCAGATTCGCAAATTTTGAGTGCCCTTCGGACTCAAACGAGATCAATTCTCGAATAGCGTGTCCCGAAGCTCGAAATCGTAAAAATATTTCGATGATACCGTTAGGATCGATTTAATACAATAATTTTAAAAATACCAGTTTCGTAATTTTTCAGTGACTAAAAATAACGAATATCGCAATTATACGCGTATTTTCTTACTACCGGTATTTTACTAGTCACATCTACTTTATATTACACTATTCATTACTATTCTACACTATTCATTTATCTCTACTTTTTCTAACACCTACTTGTACAACTCCATACAACTATTATCTTTACTTTTTATCTTTCCCATAACTTTATATCATATCTACCTTACTTATTATTACTTTTAATACACAAAATTACAAAAAATTAAATCTCTCCCTTTCTCTACTCTAAGTGGCCAGCGCCCTCCCCCTTTCTCTCTATCATTTTTTTTTTAATTTTTTCTTTAATTAAATCACTCAAAATTCACTCTCCATTTTCTTAACACCTCACCCCCTCACTTTTTCAGCTCATTCACACATCTTCTATCCACAAAATTACTCTCTGAAATCTCTCTTAAACACTCTCCCAAAATTCTCCCAAATTTTCTTCTCAAAACCCTCTTCTACTACAAACACTACTACCATTCTTACTTTAGGTAAGAAATCTCTTCAAAACTCTCTTACCATGTCATGTAACTTTACATGACCATGGTGTAAGTTTCTTAAACTTAATGTTATGCTACACTATGTTTATATATTTTTCTTGTTCATGATTAAGTATTTATATATTTTTATGTTGTTATTTTATTTTGCTCATATTATTGTTGATATTATGTTAACCTCTTCTATATATTTAGCTAAATATAATTATGTACTTATATATAAATCTTTAGACCATATAAGCTCATTGTTATTTATATACTTTCAAGTTATGCAATTATTTACTTATTTCATGTTGTTTTAAGAGTAGTCTCTAGTCTTGGACTTGTCCTCATCAGGTCAAAACCATATTTTCTTTATTTCTTTTGGGACTAGTCTATTCTTAGTCTTGGGATACCTTAAAAAAGCTAAGGTTCCCAATACTTGACATATTTATTAACTTGGTTACATTATTACTTATTATGTCTTTATTATGTTTTCATAATTTTATGATTCCATATTCATGATCATGCATGCACATATTAATTTTTGTCTCAGCAAGATAAAGAAGGAAATGTTTTCTTAAACAAGAGTTCTTTTCCAAAATAAATGTTATCATGAAAGAAATGATTTTTCATAAAAACTTAGGAAATATATCTTAACAAATCTTTTCTCAAAATATAGAGGAGTTCATCATAAATTTTAGTAACCAAAGAACATAGGAATTTTTAGATAATACATACATACACTTTACAAAGTCATAAAATGGAAAAGTATTCTTTAAAATTAGGATTTCAAATTCTTGTTTAACAAAAGTTTTACTAAACTTCATTTTCCCACCAATACCATGGATATAAAGGAATAGATTAGTTTGACAAAACACCAAGAAAATTTCTTTTATAAGAATAGAATGATCTTAAGAAATGAAATTAATGAACAACTTAGGAAATCATTTTCTTCTTAAGTGAAATAAATTTTAGGAAAGGTTAAGAAAGTATAGAGTTTGATAGATTTTTAACTACTTTTCCAATCCCTACAAAATTAGAAAAGCAAAAATCATTCTTTTGAAATTTAAAAGACTAAGGAAATGGAATTAAAGTAACTTAAGAAATTTTCTAAATACTAAGTAGAAATTTTCAAAAAGTTTTGCTTTTCCAAATTTTTAGAAGACCTTGCTTTTACAAAAAATTCATGGTTGAGACAATTTCATTAAATTCTTGCATTAGATATGGGTCAATATATATATATATATATATATACAATTTAAAGGTTTTTCCAACCATTATAGTGGCTATTTCTTTGATACAAGTTTTTGTTTTGCAAAATTTGTGGTGAATCTGATCACCACTGTTTTGAAGATCAAACGACTTAGTTTGATGAAAATAGTTTTAGAAATGGATATATCTCTTCGAATAGGTAGAAAAAGATATATTATATGCGCAATTCAGAGTTAAAATAACTAAGTTATGACCGTTTTGAGTTGGAATTATCTTTTATACAAATTTTGACTCTTATGACACAGTTTTTGATAAGTATCATAGGATCAACAAGAAATACTCATTATGGGTATTCTTCTTGATTAGGTGATCCCGTGGAGGAGTGTTCATACCCGAAGGATTACTTCGATTAGTGGATTGACCGAACAACTCATCCATAAGAGAAAAGTATCGACATGGTCGAGTGAGTTTACTCCCCTTATTTTTCATGCTTGTGTTTGTACTTATAAAATTAGTGCATTAGATTTAAGGGAAAAATGAAATGGAAAATGTATGATAATATGTTAAAAGAATATTAAATATATCGAAACATGAAATGCTTGTAATAAATTGTATGTTTATTAGCATGTTGAAGTGTAAACTCCTAAATTTTCGGAATCGGTTTAGCATAAAACCCTAAACCGGAAGTCAAACGGAACCCTAAAGGTCAACAAAACCCTAGTTTACCGTATCCAACTAAATCCGGCATTGCCGTTTTCTTTGGCCCTAGAAAACGAAGTTGGGATAATTAGCTAGAATAGCTCGTAATAACCATAGTTTTTATAAAAATTTCAGTTTCGCGAAATTCGGGTGTCCTTCCGACCCGATCGAACACAGTTCTCGAAAAACGTGTCCGGAAGCCCGGAATAGTAAAAATATTCCGAATATACCGTTAGACTCGTAAAAATATAAGTTTTCCAAAAATATCAGTTTCGTAATTTTTCGGTAAGTAAAAATAACAGATATAGCTATTATACGCGTATTTTCTTACTACCGGTACTTTAATTGTCATATCTACTTTACATTACACTATTCATTACTATTCTACACTATTCTTTTTTCTCTACTTTTTCTTACACCTATTCTTACACTCTACATAACCTATAATCTTAACTTTTTACCTCTCCCATAACTTTATATCACATCTACCTTACATATTACATCTTTTATCTTTCCAAAAAGTCAAAAAAATAAATCAAATGCCCCTCCCCCATGCATGGCCGGCGCCCCCCTCTCTAAATGCCTCAATTTGTTTTAATTTCACTTTATTTTAATCACACAAAAACCACTCCTCAAATTCCTATAAATACCCCCTCATACCTTCACTTCTTTCACACCTCTTCTTCTCTAAAGTTACTCTACTAAAATTTCTCTCAAATTTCTCTCAAGAAGTTCTTTCAAGAAGTTCTCTTTAGTTCATCTCCTTTAGGTAAAAGTTCTTCAAAAAGTTTCCATATTCATCTACTTAGTATGAGCTTAGTGTGTGTTTTCTAAAACCATGAAGGTTAAGAAAGCAACAATAGGTTCATACTTTGTTTTTGTTCATAATCATAATTCCTTTATGTTCATGTTTCCTTTATATTCATTTATGTATCTCTTATGTCCATTTATGTCTCTTTTATGTTCATAACTATCTACTATATCCATAAAGCTATATATACTATTTAGAGCATACAAGCTCATAATCTTGCAATTTATTTACCTTTAATGCAATTTATTTATTTCAAGTTGTTTTTAAGACTAGTCTCTAGTCTTAGACTTGTCCTCATCAAGTCAAAACAAGCTTTTCCTTCTTTCATTTCATTTTATTATGGGACTAGTTTACTTCTTAGTCCCGGGAGCCTTGAAAAAGCTAAGACTCCAATACTTGACTTTATTATTATGCTTTATGTTATTTTGGTTATTATTATCCTCATAATGATGTTCATTTAGATTGTTGTCCATAATTTTATTTAAACAAAAAGAAAAAAAAATTTTGTCACTTAGGAATAAGTTTATGTAAAGTATAAAATCTATAAAGCAACACAAAATAAACTCATTCCTTTTCATGTTACCAAAAAAAGAACTCACTATAATTTTATAAACTACTTTTGCTTGAAAAGATACTAAAATCTTTATTATTCCACCTTGTTTTTCAAAAGAAGATATTTTTGTTAAAATGGTTCTTTTCATAAGAAAGAAAATAAGATGGATGACTAAGGAAATTTTTAAGTAAAGACCTTTGCAAACAAATAGGCAAAGAAAATTTATGGTTTAATAAAGTTATTTCTTTTCAAGTTACAAGAGTAAATTAATAGAATTATAGAAATTAGTTTTTCTACAAAAAGTTCTTAATTGTTCCACATTGTTTTTATGAAGAAAACAAATTTTCATGCATGGATGATTATTTTTGAAAAATATGAGACATGAGAAAAAGAATGAGAAATATCAAGTAAGGATTTTTGCAAAACAAATAAACAAAAGAATTTACACAAGAAAAATGAAGAATAGCATATTTCCTAAGAAAACTTCAAATATAGTATTAATGTAACTTAGAAAGGAGAAAATTTTATTTTCAAAGGTCGCTTAGAAAAAGATAAATAAAACCAACATAAAACGTTTTTAGAAAACAAAGAAAGCAAGGTATACATTTCAAGGAAATTTACAAAAACAATTTCCGAAAAGCTTCAACCCGACATTGTTTTACCTAAGAAAAATATTTGGACAACAAGACACTTGAGCATGCTTAAATATGAGTTATATAGTTATAAAAAGAGAATTTTTCAACTATATAGATAACTAAGTATTTATCAAACAAATTTTGATTTCTTGAACCAAAGTTGTTTTTACTTGAAAATCCGTGGTGAATTTTGTCGCCACTATTTCGGAGCCTATATGGCTTTGTTTGTTGGAAATAATTTTAGAAATGGGTAGATCTTTTCGAGTAGGTAGAAATCGGTATATTATATGCACGATTACGAGTTAAAATGACCAAGTTATGGCCATTTTAAGTTGGAACATTCTTCTATACAAACTTTAACGTTCTTTGACATTGTTTTGTCAAAATTCAAGAAAATCATTAAGAAAGACTCGTTGTGGGTATTTGTTATGACACGAAGTCACAGGACTCGAAGGCCACCAATACATTTACAAGATTACATCACGAAATAAAACAGATGTATTCTGTTTTAAATAAAATAGCAATATACAGTTGTATTGGAGTATCTAGCATGTTTGTTTCATGTAACAGATTAGGAAGATAACAGCTAAGCAACATGTGTAGAAGTTGTCTTTTGTAACCGTAGAAACAGTTATCAAACATAGCTGGCAAAAGTGTAAAAAGAAAAGAATACTGTAAGGATTGAGAACATATAAAAGGGAAAAAGAGAGAACAGAGAAGGAACAAGTTTTACCAACATAGATCTGAGCAAGGAGCCTACTGGAAGCTCGAATTCCAGATTCATTCCAACATACCTCGCATATATGATAAACAAAGTATTAGAATAGAAAACGCACAGATCAGATCCAACATCATTCATAGATTCTAAACACTAAACCCTAGCTTTACTTTCGTTAAGAAAATACAGAGAAGAGAGTAAAAGAACATACCTCGTTTGCATCGGATGAGATAGAGTGTGAGGGAACTTAGGGTTTTGTTTTTACATCACGAGTGTGTAAGTGCCCGTGTGGGGTCTATCATTGGTGCTTTCATTGAGTTTGTTTCTTGCGATCACCATGGCTGATGGTACCAGGAGTATTTCTCGTTTACAAGATGAATTGCAACAACATGACAGTAAGATTTCTTCATTAGAATCAAAAACTGATCGTTTGTTATCAGATATGGCTCAAGTTTTACAATTTGTTAAACTTCAAATGGATAATCAGAATACTACTAGTCATAGTAGTGGTTCATCATGTTACAATGATAATAATCAATACTCATTCATTCGGAACATCAAATTAGAACTTCCAAAATTTTCTGGATCGAATCCTCTTTCTTGGTCATTTCAAGCAAATCAGTTTTTTGATTTTCATAATGTTCCTGATACGGAAAGTTGAAATTAGCCTCTTTTGCTATGGAGGGAGATGCTTTGGATTGGTACCAATGGTTGTTTAGAAATGGGTTGTTATCTACATGGTCTGCTTTTGTTAAGGCATTAGAGACTCGATTTGGTCCTTCTTTATTCGATGATTACCAAGGAAAGTTATCCAAATTGGTTCAGACAGGATCTGTCTCTGAATATCAACATGATTTTGAATCTCTTTCAAATCATGTCAATGGTCTTTCGGAGGATTTTCTTAAGAGTTGTTTCATATCTGGTCTTAAACCACTATTGCAACAGGAAGTTCTAGCTTGTCAACCCTCTTCTCTTTTACATGCTATTAGTCTTGCTAAACTACATGAATCTAAATTTCAGCACCTTAGTGTAACCACTCCTACACCTATTTCATCACAACCTAAACCTTTTTCAAAATCCACTGTCCAATCTTCTTATACACCACCCTCTTCTATATTTTCCAAACCTAAACAGAATATTTCATCTACATCATCTTCTTTTTCTACCACAAAAAAATCTATTCCTTTTAAAAGACTTACTCCTTCTGAAATGGCCATTCGAAGGGAGAAGGGTTTATGTTTCAATTGTGATGACAAATTTAGCAAAGACCATATATGTAAAGCAAAGTTTTTGATGATTATACAACCTGACAATGATTCGGAGGATGATAGTTCATATGAGATTGAATTGGGTGATAATTCTGATATTTCTAATACAGTTGAAATTAGCTATCATGCTTTATCTGGAGTTTCTGTTCCTAAAACTTTGAAATTAAGAGGAACAGTTGGGGGAAAAGCCGTGTCAATACTTGTTGATTCTGGGAGTACTCATAATTTTGTGCAGGAACAAGTGGCTAAACGATTACGTTTACCTATTAATGCTGCTAATTCTTTTCAAGTCATGATTGGTAATGGTGAACGACTGACTTGTTCTGGGTTGTGTAAAAACGTACCACTTATTTTGCATGACAGTGAGTTTCTGGTGGATTTTTATGTTTTACCTATTCAAGGGGCAGATATGGTTTTGGGAATTCAATGGCTTACTACTCTTGGTCCAATTACTGTGGATTATTCTACTCTTACAATGCAATTTATGTTGAATGGGCAGCCCATAATTCTTCAGGGTAATTCTGCTATTGATCCTAAGCAGATTGAGCCACATCAGTTCCATAAATTGATGAAATCTGACAATGTGGCTTGTTTCTTTAGTCTTGTGGCTCAGAGGGAGGATAATTGTCATGATACCACCAACAATAGTGCTATAGAAACACTATTGGGCAGATTTCATAAACTTTTTGAGTCTCCTTCATCATTGCCACCTTTACGAGATGTCCAGCACCATATTCATTTACAAGAGGAGACTCAACCTATTAATGTCAGGCCTTATCGCTATCCTTATTTCCAGAAAGCGGAAATTGAGAAGTTAATTCAAGAAATGCTTGATTCGGGAATTATTCGACCCAGTACCAGTCCTTTTTCATCACCAGTCCTCTTGGTGAAAAAAAAAGATGGCTCATGGCGTTTTTGTGTAGATTATCGAGCTCTCAATCATGCCACAGTATTGGATAAGTTTCCAATTCCCACTATTGATGAGTTACTTGATGAGTTACATGGAGCACAGATTTTTTCAAAGTTAGATTTGCGTGCTGGTTATCATCAGATTCGTATGTTTCCTGGGGATATTCATAAAACAGCTTTTCGTACTCACGAAGGCCATTATGAGTTTTTGGTAATGCCCTTTGGGCTCACTAATGCTCCTTCCACATTTCAGGCTATTATGAATTCTATTTTTAGACCTATCTCAGAAAATTTGTTATTGTTTTCTTTGATGATATCTTGGTTTACAGTACATGTATGGAAGCTCATCTTACTCATTTGACTCAAGTTTTTACTAGTTTGGAAGAACATCAGTTTTATGTGAAGAGATCTAAATGTTCTTTTGCTCAATCAAGATTGACTATTTGGGTCATATTGTATCAATGGATGGGGTAACACCAGATCCGAGTAAGGTTCAAGCAATTTCTGAGTGGCCTATTCCTACTAATCCTAAACAATTAAGGGGTTTTTTGGGTCTTACTGGTTATTATCGACGCTTTGTAAGACATTATGCATCCATTGCAGCACCTCTTACAAATTTATTGAGGAAAGAAGCTTTTGTGTGGGATGAATGTGCTACTGTTGCTTTCTAATCTTAAGGCCGCCCTAATGACAACACCAATTTTAGCTCTTCCTGATTTTTCTCAGACATTTATTGTAGAATCTGATGCTTCAGGTGCTGGAATGGGAGCTGTGTTACATCAGAACAATCACCCTATCGCTTTTTTCAGCAAAAAATTTTCTTTGCGACTTTGCAAAGCTGGAGCTTATGTCAGGGAAATGGTGGCTATAGTGGAAGCAGTAAAAAATGGAGACACTATCTTTTGGGGAGACATTTCATTATTAAGACTGATCAGAAAAGTCTTAAGGAAATCCTTACTCAGGTAATTCAAACACCTGAACAGCAACAATATCTCGTTAAACTGCTAGGATATGATGACGAGGTTGTTTATAAACCAGGTATAGAGAATAGAGTTGCAGATGCATTATCGCAAAGCTTTTTTGATGAAGCTCAGCTTTTTGCTTTATCCTTACCTTCTTTTGACTCTGTTACACTACTTAAAACAGAGTTTAAAGATAATAAGGAATGGCAGAAATGGATGTTGGATTGTGAACAAGGAGTTTCTCTGCCATGGCCACTTACAGTCAGAGATGGTTTGCTTTTTTTGGGCAACAAGATTTTTATTCCACCTCATACTTCTATTATCAATTTGCTGATATTAGAATACCATACTTCTCATATGAGTGGACATTTGGGAGTTTTAAAAACTTTTAAAAGACTCAATGAATCTTTTTTTTGGAAAGGCATGAGGAAGGATGTGGAGGAATTTGTGAAGCGCTGCCATGTCTGTCAACAAATCAAATATTTGACAACAGTCCAGCAGGACTACTCCAACCTTTACCTATTCCTCAACATGTCTTTGAGGATCTTTCTATGGATTTCATTACTGGATTGCCAGTATCTAAAGGGTATTCAGTACTATTAGTAGTTGTCGATCGACTAACTAAGTACTGCCATATTGGTCCTCTGGCTGCTACATATTCAGCTACTTCAGTAGCATCATTATTTGTAGACATTGTTATTAAATTGCATGGATTTCCTAAATCCATTGTGTCAGACAGGGACAAAGTTTTCATGAGTCGTTTCTGGAATGAACTTTTCGATTGAGTGGAACCACTTTGAAAATGAGTTCAGCCTATCATCCTCAATCTGATGGTCAGACTGAGGTCATGAATCGATGTTTGGAACAGTATTTACGAGCTTATGTTATGGACTCTCCTACACTTTGGCCTAAGTTCTTACCTTGGGCTGAGTATTGTTTTAACACTAGTTATCATACTAGTGCTAACATGACACCCTTTCAAGCATTGTATGGGAGACTTCCTCCTAATATTCCTCAATACATACAAGGCCAATCTACCTTAGAGGCAGTGGATCATGAATTGAAGACTCGAGATGATATTTTAAAAACCTTGAGAGCTAATTTAGCTCAGGCTCAGCTTCGAATGAAACAGGTAGCTGACTCCCACAGATCTGACTTAAAATTTGAAATTGGGGATTTAGTGTATGTGAAGCTTCATCCCTATAGGCAAACTTCTTTGGCCAATAGGCTTTCTTACAAGCTCTCACGACGTTATTATGGGCCTTTTAGGATCCTAAAGAAGATTGGAACTGTAGAATATCAGTTGGATTTACCAGATCATTCAAGACTTCATCCGGTATTCCATGTTTCTTTACTTAAAAAAGCTTATGGAGACTCATTTCCTACAATTCCACTTCCTCAGGACTCTTTTGAAAATCATCCTATACTTAACCGTTAGCTATTTTGGATTCTAGAGTTTTGGTGCGACAAGGAGTTAATGTTCCCCAACTTTTGATTCAATGGGAGACTCTACCTACTGAGGATGCTTCTTGGGTGGATTTATCAGATTTCAAGAGGGATTTTCCCGATTACCACCTTGAGGACAAGGTGTTTTTCTCAACACCGGAGGAACATGTTATGACACGAAGTCACAGGACTCGAAGGCCACCAATACATTTACAAGATTACATCACGAAATAAAACAGATGTATTCTGTTTTAAATAAAATAGCAATATACAGTTGTATTGGAGTATCTAGCATGTTTGTTTCATGTAACAGATTAGGAAGATAACAGCTAAGCAACATGTGTAGAAGTTGTCTTTTGTAACCGTAGAAACAGTTATCAAACATAGCTGGCAAAAAGTGTAAAAAGAAAAGAATACTGTAAGGATAGTGAGAACATATAAAAGGGAAAAAGAGAGAACAGAGAAGGAACAAGTTTTACCAACATAGATCTGAGCAAGGAGCCTACTGGAAGCTCGAATTCCAGATTCATTCCAACATTTTATACCTCGCATATATACAAAGAAGTATAGAATAGAAAACACGCAGATCAGATCCAACATCATTCATAGATTCCTAAACACTAAACCCTAGCTTTACTTTCGTTAAGAAAATACAGAGAAGAGAGTAAAAAGAACATACCTCGTTTGCATCGGATGAGATAGAGTGTGAGGGAACTTAGGGTTTTGTTTTAACATCACACGTGAGAGTGTAAGTGCCCGTGTGGGGTCTATCAGTATTTTCTTTGGTTAGGTAACCCCGAGGAAGGATTCTTTTACCCCAAGAACTATTACGATTAAGTGGAATGTGTGAACAACTCATCCGCTTAGAGGAATAGACGACAATGGCATCGTGAGTTTATTTCCATTAAATGCTATACTTGTTGTGCTTGTAAACTAGTGCACTAGAGTTAGGAAAAGATAAACCGATATGCATGCAAAATAATTCCTTGAAAGAATTCTAAGAATATCGAAGCCCGAATTGTTCTAAGTGATTGTTTTAGTTTAATATTGATTTGTGTGAAATTCCTTGATCGCCAAGAAGTTGAAAATAATTATGATATGACTTTATAAATTAATGAACTCATGCATACCACGAAGTGAGTCACATTGCATGGTTGGGTTATTATCCTTGGGTGAGAAGGATAGTAAGCTCATGTCGAAAGCAACACTTGGCGAGAGATTCGAAAGCGATTGCTTGGCGGCTTAATGGAATATGCTTGGCGGTTGATCCGAAACCAAAGTCAAATCAAGTAGATTCGGAATACTTGGCGATGAGTGCTCGCAAGTTTAAAACTTTTTAATGAATGCTTGGCGATGAGTGCTTGCAAGCTTAAAATTTTCTGTTATTAAAACTACTTGTTTTGAGGATAAGTATCACCAAACCCCGAATGGAGGGCGTAAATCCATTCAACATATAGTTCCCGGAAAGCTATATACTTGTTTGCCCACGTGCTTGTGCATTTCATTTGTTTGATTAAATCAACTTGTTTGAATCTTGTTACAAGAAGTTATTTATGGAAATAGTTCTCACTAAACCTATTAGCTTATAACCCCAATAGATATCTTTTGCAGTTCCCGTACTTATGGTTAAGGCCACGTGGACCATGCGGGCAGGTAATCTCTTTTGAACATTAGAAACCTGGATAAAGTATAGCTTAGTATTGGCATGTTAAATATGTATATAATAGATTAGTGATTTTGGAAGTTGTCCCTAAGTTTATAAAGTTTTTGCTATGGACAAATAATTATTGTGATTCTTCTTTTCTTAATATGTTTTTATATCTCCTTAAGCTTCATTACTCCATATATGGTCCTCTAAAAATTGTGAAAGTAAGCTTTACACTTAATATAAAAGCTTTTGGAAATGACTAAGGTTGTCATACTTAAGCTTTAATATTGAGTGTGGCGGACTGTCATGTTTAGGGTACCCATTGGGGCGTGACATGAAGTGTCTAAAATTGGTTGATCACTTGTAAAAAATTAAAAATATAACGGTTATACTTTAAAGAAAAGTTAATACATACACTCCATATGTTGAGTCACATTGCATTCTCTATTATACAATTGGTAAAACAAGTGTATGATAGTAGTGGTGGGCATAACCGATATATTATGTATGTGGCGAGTAATAGCTTGTAAAAACTACATAAATTGATGGCTAGTAGGAGTCGGTAATAACTACATGTTTTTTATGGCTTATAGGAGCCGGTAGGATGTAAGGACCCGCTACCACCTCTATAATTAAAATAGGTGATAACAGTTCCCCAACCATATATAACCTGTAGGATTATATGTAAGGTTGTCTAAAAGAATTGTTTGAGGAATTGTTTGTCTAATTCCACATAGTTAATATAATAGAAATCATAATTTTTTAAAACTTTTAACAAAACACACTACACCATTGTCATATTTCACAAAAGAAATAAACTTAAGTCATACATAACTAAGTACATATATATATACATGTATTACATCCAAAGGCTTCTAACAAGCCTCAACAAAATTACATATAAAATCCAACTAAAACTTTAAATACTATCACAAGACTAATAACTAGTCTATTATAAAATTTGGATTCCATCAAGTCTAAGGTCATCTCTAGTCCTCCAAATCATTAAGGAAATCCTCGAAATCGATTCCATACCCCATACTCGTGTAAAACTCATCGGATTCATCACCTGAAATGTTTAAAATATGAGCCAAAAGCCTAGTACACAAGTAACGAATACAAATGCAAAGTGATTCACACATGCTTAAGCTAAATGCAAAATGCAACAACCAATAATTTATTATTCAATCTTTAGTTAGTCATACATCATGGGAGTATTCAAACTCCTGACAACAAGGATTTAGTCTCACGTCCGCCTTCCTGAGTGGTCCCTATTGTTCATACAGACTAGGCAACCCCACCTTCTGGCGTTGCCCGTAATACTAGGGGATCCAGATAACGCATCACGATGCTCAAGGGGTTGATATAAGTAGTTCGGATACTATATTTCCTAGATAAATCTATCAAATAATGAAAAAAAAAGTACCATGCCGCCAATTTAAGCAAGGTGTCGCTCTCCGAACCAGATTCAATAACATAAAAAAAAAAAAAGACAATCAACACTGATTAATTATTAAAATTTTCTTAATTTAAAGTAACTTGAAGTAATGCTTATCCTAGCAAAGAAACAATCAAGTTATCGCATACTTGAGATAGCTCGGGAACTAATGGGGTTTCTTAAATTTTCCACTTAGTTTAAGCACTAGTTAACTAGTTTCAAATATAACTAATCAAAAAAATTCAAATAAATTATGACAAAGTCATAACATATCATTTAAACATCTTATTACATCATACAATACTTAACAAATATTTAATTGATCATATATCAAGCTTTGAGAAATATTGAAAAAGCTTTTGAAAATGAAAACTGCCGGGGACACGCCGGCCTTCAACGCCGACAGCGTTGAACCGGTGCACAATGCACTAAAGCTCAACTTGCCAACATTGGTAGCATTCAAGGATATGCCGGTAGCCTTCAGTCTACGCCGGCGGCATTGTGCCGTGTAGACTACAACTCCAAATTTCAAAAAATTTCCAAGAGTTACACGGGGTTGGTCCATGCCCGTGAATACCCCCAACACCGCAGCGTATCTATGTACGCCGACAGCTTTGGATCCTACACCGGCAGCCTTAAGCCCTGTGCTAAAAATTATGATTCTATTCTCATTCCATACTGCCTTTAAGCTAGCGATGTTGGAACCCTAATAGCCGGCGTACGTTTTGAAAAATAAACACTAACAAACTTTTCTAGCGAAAGCTGGCAGTATTTCAAGTGGCTTTAAGAAAATTGGTTTTTATCACCTTTAACACTGCCTCTACGCCGGCGGCGTTGAAATACTAGATGCCGACGTACGCTCAAAGTTAAACCTATACGAAAATGTTTTACTTCCCCTATTTTCTTTTAAAAAATTCTTCAAACTTATTCTAAGCTTCCCAAAACTTGTTATATGTTTTAAGCACCATCCAAACAACATAAACTCTACTTCTAATCATCAAACACCCAACTACAACATTCGAACACCAATCACACTTCAATTCTATACTTCAACTACTCATTTAGTTCCACACTTATCAACACTCCTTACAACTTCCTAACACTTAACTAAGCTCATACAATACCAAAGCACAACCTAACATATATGAATACATAAATCAATAAACTCAATTGGTATTTACTCATCCTACCATAAGTTTTACATCCAAATACAAGAAAGAAAATAAAACAAAGAAATTAGGCTTGCATTTAACTTACATGAATAGGCTTTGGCTTGGAGTGGATTTTGAATCCCAAGGCTTGCTATTGATTTTTGTTTAGGGCTTAAGCTTTTGAGATGGAAGGAAGAACGAAAGAAAAGAAATAAGAGAAATTCGGATGGAAAAATGGCTGCCAAAAAGAGACTCTAGTTAATCTAATTTGAGGTCAATAATTATCCAAAGTTTGACTTTTAAGGCATATTTGACTTAGGCTTAATTTAGCTAAATTTGGAATGCATTGGAGTTTAATTTGGGCTTAAAAATTATACTTAACTTTGTAAAAATTTTATCATCAATTCTTAAACAATTCACAAGTTATTTTATTAATTCTAAACATAACACATACATATTAATTCACAAAAGACACACACATTCATTACACCATGCACAAATTAATATACATAATACAATAATATTAATTTCATTGCAGTACAAATAAACAAAATGACACATATTCAACACATGCACTAATTATATAGTTCATGCACATATATCTCATTTCAAAATCATATATATAATTTCAATAACACATTAGAGTATAAATTAGGAAATTCATGGCTATTTCATAGGATCTATAAAAATTATTTTTAAAAGAAGTAGTGGCCGTAATGGGCCGAAGAACCTAACCCCAAATGAAGGGCGTAATTCATTCAACATATGATTCCTGGAAAATTTTATGTCTTGTATGCTCATGTGCTTGTTGCATCCCATTTGCTTGTTTAATAAACTTGGTTGATATTTTGTTTCAAATATGAATTTTGAGATTATACTCACTAAGCCATTAAGCTTACGCTCCTATAGATATTTGCATTCACAGGAGCACCTGCTTTTGTACCGGAGGTCTCCTTTTATTTGCAAAAGTTTTCTTTTGGGAGCTTTTGAAGGAAATCTACTTAAAGGGTTAGATTAGAATTCCTTTAAAATCTTTTGATGTAGTATTTAACTTGTTGTAAAGACTCTTAGTTATTTCGATTCTTGGAATTTAGCGGGGGTATACCCCTAAGAATCATGTAATAGATCTTTAATTATTAATGTTATGATCTATTTTATTTATAGATTCTGGTATATTCAATTTTACTTGCCTAAACCACACTTCCCAAAAGCATCTCCTATTACCGTGTTAGACATCTTATATGTGATACCGAAACTTTTGCATCACTAAGGTAGTCATTCTTAAGTCTTGTTATTATATGTGGCAGACTGCCACGTTTAAGGTACCCTTTGGGGCATGATACTTATCCATAATTATCCGTAAATATATTTAATCATAATCCTTTTTCCTTCTTTTTTCATTTTATTCGCTACCTTCCTTTCTTTCTCTTTTTCCTCTATTTTATTTTTCTTCTGTTTCATTTATGTGTATTCTTCTTCTTCTTCTCAAAAAATTTAACTAAATCTTAAATTCAACAAGATCATAGAAAAAATTGAAGATAAAAAACAAGATAAAAGTTGGGACTTAAGCTAGAAGTAGCTTCATCAACGCAAGAAGTAGTGGTAGAGAAGACCAAGTTGCTTGTTTCACGCCCCGAGGGGTACCCTAAACATGGCAGTCCTCCGTACATAATACTAAAGCCTAGGAATGACTACCTCAGTCACGTAAAGGCTTCCATATCATGTACAAGGCGTACATCACAACCAAAAGAACACATCGGAATAGCGCAATTTATATTGATAATAAATAAGTAACAAGGCAAAGAGAATACTTATAATAAAACATAAATATATTAAATTACAATCTTAGGGGCATATCCCTCTATTGTCTTCAAATAAATATACATCACTAATCATATGAGTCATTACATATAAAGAACCTTACAAAATTAGTTCATCTCCTCTGATTCCATTCCCTTCATAGAAGCTTAACATCCCTCCATGACTTTCTTAATGTGATGATCCTCAATTTTAAGCCACGGGTATACCTGTTTCAACAAAATCTATAGGGGTATAAGTTACAACTAGCTTAGTGAGATATTCCTTATCATTCGCACCATATTTTCAAACAAGTTTATTTAGATTTTCATGCATATGCTATGCAAACAATACAACAATCACATGATTACGCAAATATATATATAGTTATCCGGAACTAATATAGAACTGATTTACCCCTCCGTATCAAAGGTTAGAGAATCGGGGTTGAAGGTCCTCGACCTTCTACTGCTAGTCCCTAGGTCCTCACCTACAGCGTTCGGTTGGCTCGACTCTGAACCTAGAGTCGCTTTCCCCGAGCGATTTGGATTCTCCAGAAAGGAACATGGCCCTGGCACCGCATGATCACAACCAATCCAACTCTACGCGTAGGAGTAGCAGCCTTCCGAAATAGATGTGACTCAATGGATGCTATGCGTGAGAATTTTAGTTTTCTTAAGCCAAACCTTATTAAGGTTTATTAGGGGCGATCAATCAATTTAGCAAACAATAAACAATCATACGAGTAAGTAAACAAAATTATTTAAACAAGCAGTTCGAAGTTGCGATATTCTTAATTCTCATTTCACACATAAACATAGAATCACATATATACACATAATCCCGAATTCTCCAAATATATATCCATTTTTTTTTATCTTTTCTTAGTATACTAATGCTACTACTTTACAAACACAAGCAAGGTAACGAAATTAGGAGGAATAACTTACTCGTCCATTTTGCGATCTTCTAAGTCGTAGTAATCTTCGGGTAAGGTAATCTCGTATCTTTCATCACCTAGACAAAAGAAATACCCGGGATAAGTCTTTCATGAAATTTCTATTCTTGGAGATTCTAATCTTTTCGTAAAATCGCGGTAAAATCGTATAAGAGGAAATTCAAACTTAAAATGGCCATAACTTGCTCATTTTAACTCAGAATTTCACATATAATATACAGTTTTCTACCTATTCAAAAAGATCTATTCATTTCTAGGGTTATCTTTCTCATATAAGGTCATTTGGGTTCCGAAAACATTGGGTACATATTTAAAACTAATTTTTCTAAACTTTTGCAAATCCGTTTTCTAACTCAACTTTATTTTAAAGAAAAATCCTTTTGTAACAATATATAATATATATATATATATATAGA
Source organism: Combretum micranthum (assembly GCA_024138025.1). Lineage (NCBI taxonomy): Eukaryota > Viridiplantae > Streptophyta > Magnoliopsida > Myrtales > Combretaceae > Combretum > Combretum micranthum. The sequence goes on along the minus strand of JAMXBD010001795.1, from coordinate 82,708 downwards.
GGTGGGCAAGTGGGTTAAACAGGCCAACCCGGCCCGGCCCACTTTGGCCCGTGGTTAAATGGGCCAAAAAATTTTGGCCCACTTTAAAAACGGCCAAAATTGCCTGACCCTAACCCAACCCACTTTAGCTCGTGGGTTAAACGGGCCAGCCCACTTTTTGACCCTTTTAACCCACTTACATATTTTGTGAGTTAAATGGCCAAGTTGACCCATTTAACTTATTTTACTAATTAAATAAGATATATATAATAAAAAAGAGAGTTTTATAAGGTTATATATATTAATGATTAATTTCATTATTTTTTAATTACTTTTTATATAAAATAAGTTTTCTAAAATAACTTATTAGATAATATATTTCATTTAAACAATAATAATAAATTTTATAAAATTTTATGGTGCATGTGCATCATTTGTCATTCTTTGTTATAATTAATACATAAATTTAATCTCAAGTATAAAAAATCTCAAGAATAACCTTCATTTACATATTACCCTATAATTATTTTTTTTTTATAAAAGTGGGTTGGTGGGTTAACCCACTTAACCCGGGGCTAGCCCACTTTGGCCCGCGGGTTAAGTGGGTTGGGTAAAATTAACCCACTTTTAAACGGGCTAAAAAAAGCTGGCTCTAGCCCGTTTTTAAAGGGTTAAACGGGCTGGCCGTGGGCTATAGTCCATTTGTCCAGCTCTATATATATAATTATGAACATATATTTGATAAATACTTTGAGTATATAGATAAGCTCACTTTATATGCAAAATTTCTAATGGTAGTGTCTCAATAATTTATTTCATAAAACAATTCTTTTTAAAGTGTTAAAACTTATCTTGATAAATTCCTTTTTAAGTATTTGGAAGAAACTTTATATTTTCATTATAAATGAGTATATTCTTATTTTATTTCCTTTATTTTTTTTTCCAAAACAAGTAAATTTTCCTTTAACCTTAGTCTTTCATAAATTTCACTTCTAGTGATAAAAGATCAATTTTATCAAAAAGTATATTTAGGTTGTTGAAAACCTTTTTATAAGTTTGTATTTAAGATGGTTTTAGAAAATGAATCTTATTTCTTTATCTATTTCTAAAATATAAGTTTTTGCTTTCTAAAACTTGTTCTTTTATTTCTTTTGAAAAGATCATCTTTATTGATAAAATCCCTTATTGTTAATCTTACTTTATTTATATTCTTTTGAAAATGAGTTCCTTCTTTTTAGAAATTTAAAAATCATTACTTTTCCTAAGTGGGTTTATAACTTTATGAGTTTATTTTTATCTTAACTTTGATAACTAGTTTGTTTTCTTAGTTTTATTATGAAGTTTAAAAGAGTTTAAATCTTAAGCTTTTGTAAAAACTTTTAATATTAATAAATTATTTTACTAAAGCTTAGGTTAACATAATATACAAAAAAAATATTTACTTCTTATGTTTCCTTAGTAATCTGTTTTGTTATTTAAGAAAACGTTGAGAACTCTATTTTTATGTTGTTAATAATAACTCCATGATTTTTTTTTTTGATAAATTACATAATCGAAAATCTAGTTTTGAGTTCCTTTAATAAATGAAATTTTATTTTAGATTAATTGAGACATTAACATTTTGTAGATGCAAGTATCATGAGCATATAAAATAATAAGAAAATACTAGAAATAAATAATGAGCAAGAAAATAAAATATCAAGTATTGAGAACCTTAGCTTCATCAAGGTATCCCGGTCAAGTATTGGAGCCTTAGCTTTATCAAGGCATCCCGGGACTAAGAACGGACTAGTCTCGAAGATTAAAGAAAATAAACAAGAGATTGTTTTGACTTGTTATGGACAAGTCTAAGACTAGAAAGACTAGTCTTAATAATAACATGAAATAAATAAGTTGCAAAACTTGAAAGTAATAAATAACAAATGAGTTTATATGCTCTAAATAAATATATATACATAATATAATACTATATATAAGTTAGATTAGAAGCAAATAATAACAATAATAATAACAACATAATAAAAATAGGAAGCTTATGTACAAGAACAAAACATGAACATGTTGTTGTTTTTACTACTCATATGAGTTTCAAATAACACCATAGTCATGCTAAGTTACATGACATGGATAAATAGAAGGTGGAAGAAATTCTTACCTAAGGTATTTTTGTGGTATAAAGATGGTAGTGAATGTATGGTTATGTGGTTATAGAGAAATGGTAGTTGTATTGTATAAAGGGAAATTCTTGTGAGTTATTTGGTGAAAGAGAGTTTTGGTAGAGAAAAGTTTATAGAGAGGGTTTGTGTAGTGAATTTGAGAGAGTTTTGGTAGTAGAATGAATTGTGTAAAAGAATGAAAGAGAAGGGGGTATTTATAGAATTTTTAGAGTGAATTTTAGATGTAATAAAATAAATTGAAAAAAAATAATTGAATGAAGAGAGAGGGGGTAGCGCCGGCCTTAAGGATGGGAAGAGGAAGTGAGTTGATTTTTGAGTGAATTTTGTAAGAAAATAATTAATATGTAAGGTATGATTTGATATAAGATGTATTGGAAATATAAAAAGTAAGAAAATAGGTATGTAAGTAGTAACAAATAGGTGTAAGAAAAATTAGAGATAGTAAAATACTAATGAATAGTAGAAAAGTACTATGAATAGTAGACTAGACAATTAAAGTACTGGTAGTAATAAAAATACGCGTAATAAGACGATATCTGTAATTTTTAGCTACCGAAAAATTCTAAAACTGATATTTTTGGAATCCTTGTATTTTTACGAGTCTATTGGTATAAAAGGAATATTTTTAGTATTCCAAGCTCAGGGACACGCTTTTCGAGCACTGATCCTGTTTGAGTCTGAAGGACACTTGAAATTCGCAAATATGATATTTTTATGTTACCTTATATTATTATGGACTATTTTAAGGCATTGGCTTAATTTCATTTCTTAGGGTTTGAAAATCTGGGATTGCCGTATCTTAAACACTAGGGTTCGTTATAAGCTTTGTTGACTTTAGGGTTCCGGTTTGACTTCTGGTTTTCGTCGAGATATTCGTAAGATCGTATAATTTTCAAGTTTTGATCGTTTCATATTTTTAGCTCGATATTTATGGTTTATCTTATTTTATTTATGATTATTTAATAGTTTTTAGCTTTTGGGATCGTTTAACCGAGTCTAGAGTTATGTGTTGACTCAGTTTGACTTTTGGTAAAAATTAAAAATTATGATTCTAAAATTTTACTGAAGGATTTAAGATTTTATCATTTCGTCGTTAAGCAGTATTTGGATCTATCGTTTTGATTCACATTTTAGGAATTGGGTAGATGATTTAATTGGTGTACGGACGTTGATTATACCGGTAGTTGGACTTTATATTTTGTTTTAAGGGTTCTCGTTTTCTCAAGATTCAGAAAGCTCGTTTTTGATCTTATTTGAAATTAAGTTTTAACTTGATTCGATTTTTAGGGTTTCGTTTCCGGTATTTTGACTCGGTCTAGAATTTGGTTTTTATCTTGAGTCGATTTTCAGGATTTAAACTTTTCGTATTAGACTTCTAGGATTATTTTTAAGAATTATGAAATTTTCGGGGGTTTACAGCTTGAGTTTGCTAAACAAGTAAGTTAGTTGTTTTATTTGTTTTGATTGTTGTTCATATATAAAAATGCTAAATTAGAGCTAGATAGATGTAGAACTTATAATAAAATTGATAAGTTAGTAATATATGAATATATATGTTAAACTCTAGATATATTAAGTATTTGATGAAATGATTTGAAGACAAATGAGGTAGAAATATGATTAAGAACATTAGATAAACTTGATATGAGTTTGCATGTTGCTTGTAATATGTTTTTGATGTAATCAAGACGAGAAACAAGTAGTTAAATAGGTTGTAATTTGACTTTTAGGACAAGGAAAAATGTGAGGCACTCATTACATGCGTTATGGACCCCATGATGGTCTTTGTTCCTTATAATTTTTGAAGCACACTTGATACAGGTGTGATACATCCTGTGATAAACTCTATTTTTTCATAATTTAGATGATCACGGGCGAGATCAAAGGCATGATCCCCTCTTATCGCATTTTTTCCTTTGATCATGGACATTACAATGGGCGTTATGACAACCACTTTCTCCATCATGGGCCTAATGAGGGATTGTGATGACCATCTACCCTCTATAATGGGGGGTAATGAAGGGTATGATAAGCCCCTGCCAAAAAAAAAAAAAAAAAGAAAAAGAAAGAAAAATAATATAAATACATGAATGAAATAAATAATAAGTAATATATCTATATGTTATTAGAGTTTGTTGTTTGTAGAAATTATTAAATAAATATATTTCTAAATATAAAGTTCTTGTTGAATAAATGAGCATGCTTATGGTATGTTAATGAAATATAATTGTTAGATATTTATATATGTATGTATGTAATATTAATCATAAATGTTAAGATATACGTTTTGTGGAACTAAATTGATAATTAAGTAAATGTGACTAAACTAATAAGAATAGACACAATAGCTATAGATGGCTTGAATTAAATGATTAATCTTAAAATGAACTCTTAGATATAAAATTGATTTTGTTTATAAATCTAAGTTGAGCTTGACTTAATGAACCCTGATGAGATAAAATGAATTAGATTATTAGGTTTAATCAACTTGGCTATGTTAAGTAATATAAACTTAAATTGTAATTGGTTTAGATCTAATAAACTTGTAATGTGATAGATTAGGCTACGTTTAATAAAGGGAATATGTTGTTTTAAATGTATTTTACCTGTAAAATGAGTATTATTCATATAAGTATATAAATTATATACTTATATGAATAATAAGGAATAATGATGTTTTTATAATAAGTATAAACAAAGGAAAAGAAATACTTTGATAGATAATAGAGAACTATCAGTATTTTGGCGTGGTGATTTTCATAGCCATGGTGGGGTTCCTTCTTAGTGTTTGATCAAATAGGTTTTTAATATAAGTTTGATGTGAGTGGATAATTTATTTAAATGCTCATATGAGTTAATTTGATGAGTAGTATATGGATAGTTGATCTATCATATGATCTTGTTTAGATTGCGAAAATTATATAAGGTATGTAGTGACATGCATATTGTTTGTTAGGGTAGGCATTCCTAAATGAACTAAAACTTAAAGACGGCTTTAATAAATGATTGTCTTGCTTGTGCTTGTGTCATTGAATCTGGTCCACGGAGTAATAACCTTTTAAATACCCTGAGTTTTTGCTTAACTTAGTTAGGAACGGTTTGATTGAATAGTATAATTGGTAGTTAATTTTGAATTTGAATTTGAATTTAGCTTAGAAAGTTGATTTAGATAATTTAATTAAATTAAGTAAAGTACATTATAGAATATGATTAGATAAATTAATATAAATTAGTAAATAGACATAAATTAAAATTTAAGATTTAAAATATTCTTTTAAATCATTTATTCACCTCAATGACCTTTTTTAATAAATCAGATTATTCAATTCTTTCCTAATCATCAATTTGGATTTCTTTTCTTTTCACTTTTCAAATGAAATAAATTTCTTTAGTTCAACTACCTAAATTTGCAAAAGGCTCTATTTAGCCATCTTAACCAATATTTTATTTTTAAAATCCTCATAAATTTTGAATTTCATTGCTTGTTTAAAAATATTAGTTCTTAAACCCAAACTCAAACTAAATATCAAATTTTTAGAAATCGGACTACCAAGCTAGACTTTTGATTCAAGTAATTAATTCCTAGTCTATAAATTCTCATATTTCTTTCTAATTACTTTTAGTACTGACGATAATTATCTGAAAAGCTTAAACCAAAACCCTTAACCATAATTATCTCTTAAATATCTTTTAAAACCTTATCCTTTCCTTTTCTTTTCTCATTTTTCCACCTGCCTCCCTTTTTCTCTTTTCTCCTTCTCTTCCTCTTCTCTCTTCTTCTTCTTCTTCTTCTACATTCTTCCTCTTCTCCTTCTTTTCTCTTTTCTTTCTCAAAACCTAACCCTAATTCTCAAATTTCAATGAGATCCTAAGAGAAATTAAAGATAGAAAATAAGATAGAAGATAGATAACATGCTGAAGAAGCTACATTAATTTAAGAGGAGTAGTAGCAGAGAAGATCAAGTAGTTTTGTTGGTGTAACATGTAAGTTTGATGTTTTATTTATTTTAATTGTTGTATATGTATATAAATGTTGAATTAGAGCCAGATAGATGTAGAGCTTATGATAATATTGATAAGTTAGTAATATATAGACATATATGTTAAAACTTGGATTTGTATATGCATAAGTATATCAAGTGTTTGATGTAACGATTTGAAGATGAATGAAGTAGAAAAATGTTTAGGAATGTTAGATAAACTTGATATGAGCTTGTATGTTGTTAATGATATGTTTTGATGTAATCAAGATGAGAAACAAGTAGTTGAATAAGTAGAATTTTGAAGAATAAATAAGGAAAAAAAAACACATGAAAATCAAAAGTGGGGCATTCACCATGGGCGGGATAAAAACCATGATGGTCTCTGTTTCATGTAAATTTTGATGCCCAACTGATCACGGTGTGATGATGCCCATTATGCTCACAGATTTGGAAATTTTGGATCTTCACGGGAGAGATCCATCCCATAATGATCTTATTTTTAAAAAGTTTAGGCCATCACAGGCTTAATGGCCTGTGATCACCTTTTCGTCTTTAATCACTAGCGTGATAGAGGGCGTGATGGCCATCACACCTTCCATCATGAATAAAGTTACAACACGTCGAGCCGAACCTAGTTGAGCTTTTAAAGGCTTAAGCTCGGCTCATTTAAAATTTTGTGAAGTCAAGTCGAGCTTAGCTTTTTAACGAGCCTAAAATTAAGGCTCGAGCTCAGCTCGTTTAGTTAAACGAGCTTAAGTTTGAGCCTAAAATTTATGTCCGAGCTCGACTCATTCAGATAGCCTGTTTTCTATTTTCTCAAATCTAATATATTTATATAAGTGTTGCTATAATATTTATGTGTAAACAATTATTAAATAGAAATTATTTTTTATTTTTTTTATTATAGATAATATATCATGCATAAAAAAATTTATAAATCTACTAACAGGCTTATTAATGACTCTATTAACAAGCTTAGTAGTGAGCCTATTCACGAGCTGGCTTGCAAGCCTAAATCAAAACTTGAGTTCAGTTCATTTAGATTAACGACCTTTACTTTAGGCTTAGGTTAAGCTCATTTACTAATCAAGCTCGAGCCGAGTCGAGCCGAGATCGAGAAATTTGTGAATAGCTCGGCTTGTTTGCAACCCTAATCATGGGCGTGATCAGGCTTCCTACTCTGGAAAAAAAGAAAAAAGAAGGAAAGATGAAATGAAATGAATGAATGATAATTAATATGACATGTTAGTAAATTCATACAATTAGGAATAAGTTAAGTGGATTTATAGATTTAATAACTAATTAGATTACATATAGAAGTTAAATATAAAATGAACTTGGTTAATCAACCTAAGTTCAACTTGGTTCAATAAATCTAAATGAGCTAAAATGAATTAGACTAATTAAAATTCTGTAGTATATATAGCCTTACCTTAGCGTAATAGTTAAATATGACTTAGTAAATAGGTAAATTGATTAATTCTAATCAATTGGCTAAGATTAAGTTAATATAGGTTTAATAACTTATAATTGAATTAGATTAATGTGCTAGGCTAAATCATAGATAGTAAAGGGAGTATGTTGTTTTAAATGTTTGTTTGTAAAGAAAAATGAATATTTTCTATAAGTTTGTAAGAGGTAATCATGTTTTTATAATAAATGTTCATAAACAAAAGAAAAGAAATAATTTAACGAACAATAGAGTACTTTTCATATCTTCGTGGTATGATTTTCATAGCCATGGCGAGGTTTCTCGTAAGCCCCGGAAAATTTCAGTAAATAATTCCAAGATGAACTTCTAAAATAAACCCTAAAAATCACATCAAATTAAAATCGAATTTCGACAAGTCCTAAATCACGAACGAATCCAGAAATTTCTTAATCTTGAGAAAATGGAAATCCTTTAAAATAAAATAAGAACTCAATAGTCTTCAAATTCAAAACCACAACATACAAAAAAATTCCATATTTAACTCCGACTTATAAAATCGGGTAATATAAAGCCCAAAAACAAATTATTAAAAAGTAAATAATGATTAACTTCGGAAATAAAACTCAATTCAAGAATTCCGAAAACATTAAGAGATATTAAATACTTACAAAAATAAATTTAAAATAAATTTCTCAAATTAAATATGTTGTATAAACATAAAATATCAGTTTTAATTGGCAAAGATCTAAACCGAAAAATCACCCGGAAACCCTAAGAATACAATAGCTTAAGTCCGGCAATCTAGCGCCCTTAACCCTAGAGGCCAGGTGTAGTTTAAATGTGTAGAATAGCTCGTAGTAATATAAGTTTGCTTAAAATATCATATTGGTAAATTTTTACCTATTTCGAACCCGTTTGGATACAGACTTCGAAAAGCGTGTCCCGGGGCTTGAGATATAAAAAATATACCATTAGTACCATTAGAGTCGTAATTTCATAAGATTTTAAAATATATCAGTTATAAAATATTTCAGGTTATAAAAGTTACAATTATAACATTTTTATCGTATTTTCATTACTATTAGTAATTAATTAATCTTTTTCACTATTCACTTTTATTTCATTGCACAATTTTATTATTCTTATAAAGCCTTATATTTTTAGATAAATATTTTATATAATATAGAAAATTTTGTTTTTCTAAATTTAGTTATTCGAGCTTTTACGGGATCAAATTCTGTTTAAGATCCGATACTAAAAATAAAATAATTTTAATTTAATAATTGAAAAATATTTTTATTTTCATAAAGAAATTTTTTAGAATTTTTCGGGTTATAAAAATATCATTTATAGCCCATATTCGCATATTTGGATCATACTGGTAACATATTTGTTAAAATACTAAAATATTTCAAATAATTATTTAATTTTAATTATGAAAAATCTGCTACAAATATTTTGGAATAAATTTTCTAATTTGATTTTATTTTATTAAGAAAGTACTTTTACAATCCATACTTTCAAGTACACCTTACACATATCACTTCCTTTTCACTTCAATCTTTCTACACTTTGTCCCACAATTCATGGCAAATTTTGACTCCTTTATGGCTTCCATTGTCCTTTAATTTAATCCATTTTGACCAAATTAATTATGTTACACTCCTTCTTAAAGAAGCTACATTATACATTTATCACACAATTCAATTTTAAGTTAAAAATTCAAACAAACCCTCTCTCCTCTCTCTCTTTCACGTGGACAGCCCCCTAAATTTCTGCCTTTGTTTTATTTTTTTTCTCTCTTTCATTCATTAATACACTCATTTTCTCTCTCTCCTTCATTTACTCATTTTCCTTTTTCATTCCTTATCTTTTTCTCTCTCTTTTTCCTCTCTTTTCTTCTTCATTCTTGCTCTTGTTCTTGCAAGAACCAAGCTGCCCCCAATTCTTTTTTTAGCTTCCACCCATATTTCTTGAAGATTTTTAAGCAAATCTTCTTCTCAAAGCTTCCATAGGTGATATAGGTAAAGTGTAATGAGAGTTTCATGCATCAAATGACCTTCCATAAGCTTAAAAGCTTAGGATGATGATGCCAAAAATGAAACACTCCTCTTCTCCATTATTATTATCTTGTATCATTATTATTTTCTTGTTTAAAGTTGTTATATTTTGTAGATCTAACTTTTTGTAGCTTTGATTTTTGTTTATGCCATAGATTTGTTATTTAAGTTGTTATTTTTGTTATTTCTTATGATTTATGCATAGATCCATCATCCACATGTCTATCTTAGTGATTCATGCATTTAAAACTAGTGTAGTAAACTAGATCTAGTGTTTTGAGTTCATAAAATACATTAGACTTTGTTTTATGTTCATGAACAACTTGTAATAGCATGATGATAGTAGGAAAGTTGTAGAAAACTCAAGATCTATTTTATTTTCAACAAAAATCATTTTTGAAAATTCGGATGAAAAATGAACTATATTTAGAAAAGTTATTTTTCAACTTCAAAATGTGTATTTTTCATTTAAAATGAAGGGCTTAAGATATAGATAACATAAATGAAAGATTTTGATGAGTAAAGTTTAGATCTATGAGTTTATAGTTTACTACCATGCATTTTTTTATATTCATGTTCATATTATGTGTAGATCTTAGATTTGAACTTGAACAAAAATAGTGAAATTCGTATTTTGGCAAGACCCCTATTTAAAAACCACTTTCCAAGTGTCAAAATGTAATTTTTACTTAAGATAATGAAGGCTTAATATATGTATATCATCAAGACTTCTTTTTACAAGAATCAAATGTGATTTTCAAAAGTTATTTTCAAAATAAAAATCTCCTTTTCGGATTTTGGCCAAGGCATATTTTGAAAACATGTTTTCCAACTCAAAAATGAAGTTTTTATTTAAGAAATGAAAGGCTCTTAAGATAGGATATGTAAGGAATGGATTTTCATAAGCTTAGGTGAATTTTATCAAAAGATATGACCAAAAATAAATTTTGTAAATTCGGATTTCAACCAAGACCAATTTTGAAAACCCATTTATCAACTTCAAAACTCATGTTTTATGTGAAAAATGAAGGGTATAGGTAATAGGTATCATTAAGTAATGATTTTTACAAGTTGAAATGAGTTTTGATGAGATTAATGTATAAAACAAGAAATAGAATCAAGATGGGAAATTTTGAGTTAGTAGTCAATTTGTGAAATTCGTAATTTTGAATGAAGGCCATAAGAACACCTATTATCCAAGCTCAAAATGAAAGTTTTATGTAATGAATGGAGCCCTTAAGTAATAGGTACCATAAAGTCTTAAATTTTAATGCATTAAACAAGTTTTTCCCAAATGAATCATTCAAAAAGTGGATTTTCTAAAATTCTGATTTTTGAGTAAATCCTATTTGAAAACATATTTCCAAAGTGTAAAATGCAAATTTTTGTGTAAAAATGAAGTCCTTAGTGGTTATGTATGATTGAGCACTAATTTCCTAAATATCAAATGATTTTTACTTAAAGGAACCATTCAAAAACTAATTTTTACAAAATTCGGATTTTGGAATCAACTCTACTCGAAGACATGTTTACAAAGTGCAAAATGGAAATTTTTATGTAGAAATGAAGGTCATAAGTAATAGATATAATGAAGACTCAATTTTAACAAAATAATTATATTTTCTTAAGTTATAAATCCAAAACAAATGGAAATGATCAAAGTTGGAAAACTAGATTTTTCATAAGTAGTTGTTATTATGGTCTTACAAAATAAAAAGTTATAAAATTTCCTTTTAGCAAAAATTGTCAAGATCATGTATACATTAAGCTCATCTCATGTCATTCATGATAAGAAATCACTCATATTGCATGCATAGCTAATTTATGTAGTAGGAACATTACAAACTTTTACAAAACTATTTTTTGGAAATTGAAATTGCTACTGTCCTAATCTGATCCGACCTTTTGAAGCTTCAAAGTTTTCAAAACTTAAATATAATATTAGAATTAGATAGATCTTTCGAAGTAGATAGAAATCGATATATAATTTGCAAAATTCCGAGTCAAAATGACCAAGTTATGGCCGTTTTAAGTTGGAATTCCTGCTTATGACGAGAATTGCGAATTTGATAGTTTGTATAAGATAGTTTGGATTAGTTAAGTGATGAAATACTTATTAGAGTATTTCTTCCTTTTTAGGTGATCCCGAATTCGATGATTCCCTACCACCGGATTACTTTTACTAAAAGACTTGTGATCCAATAGCCGAGTGAGTTTTCTCCTTATTTTGTTACCTTGTTTGTACTTGTAGCTAGTTGTATTGGAATTATAGGAACAAGATAAAAATTGATATGAATGGGGATGGGATATATGATGAGACTGTGATGAATGTATGCCAAAGAATACTAAAGCATATCGAAACCACGATTTGATTGGATAACTGTACTGTTCATATTATTTCTGTTATATGTATGGTATTGGTTGGTCACTCTAAAGAATGTATGAATATTTTGACCTAAGCAAAAATTAAATTGGTCATGCATCACATCGGATATATTGCATTTGGTAGTATGCTACTCCTACGCAAGTCGATCGGTATGGTCCATTGATGACTCGTTTGGATAACGAGACTGGTGCTAGAGCTCATTCATGGGAACTAAGGCACATCGAGGATGCATTCCATGTGTGAGCCTAGCCGAGTCGAGTGCTATGAGCCGAAGGCTTGGGGACTAGCAGCGGTCGTGTAGACTTCAATACCATCCCTAACCCAAGATACGGAGGGCGTAAATCCGTTCTGAGTGTAGGTTTCGGACACCCATATATAATTGTTTGCTCATGTGTTTGTTCATGTATAGCATATGGTTGATTATAACTTGTTTGTTGTGGTACGGAATTAAGAGAATTCTCACTAAGCTAGTGTATCTTATACCCCAATAGTTGTTTAAATGAGCATGTTATCTCAAGAATGCTAAGTGGGGACCAAGATGGTTGAAGCCGAGAATGACTTTGAGATTCCGGCAAGGAATAAGAATGTTTGAAGTTATTGGCTAGATTTTATGATTGCCTTGTAATAGTTTATATAGGGAAGTCTGTGGATGAATGTAATTGAAGTTTAATGGTTTGTATTTTGAAGTATGGTGATTCGTATATGAAGTATAGTGTTTTGTATCTGAAGTGTAGTGAATTGTATTTCCTTTACATTGTTGCTCAAGTGTATCAACATAAAATGTATCACTTCGATATGTTTCCTCTATGTGTTAGACGCTTTGTACATAGTATGGAAGCTTTCTCATGACTGAGGCGGTCATTCCTAGGCTTTAATATATGTACGACGGACTGCCACATTTATGATACCCTTCGGGGCGTGACATTTCTACTTAGTATTTGATCAAATAAGTTTTAAAATAAGTTTACTATAAGTGGATAATTAATTTAATTGCTTATATAGTTTAATTTTCTTAAACGGATGTTTGCCTCTAATATATCCTCTGAGATGATTTCTGACCTACCCTATGTCTCTTACTGGACTTTGAAAATGTAAGGTATACAGTGACATGCATGTTATACGTTAGGGTAGGCATTATAAATGAACTAAAACTTAAAGACGAATTTAATAATTAAGTGATGCTTGTGCTTGTGTCGTTGAATCTAGTTTGAGGAGTGACAACCATGCTCGGAGCTGAGTATGATAGTTAGGCGCTTAGGCTACCCCTTTATTATGATGCAGTGATAATCTATAAGTGGCTCAATGGGTAGCTGATAAGGTAAACGATGTTGACATAATGTTTACTTAAGCTTAAAAGAAAGTAATATGGTTTAGTCCATGTTTATAAGACCAGTTGAATTAAATGATATTATGGACTGAGATATGTAGAAACGTGTAACCGCTGTGAATCCCAGAAAAAGCTATTTTCCTTTTTTGGTAGATATAGGAGATATAGGTATCTGGGCTGCTTATATCAACCCCTTGAGCAACTGCTGTTACTTAGGATCCCAAGATTTCTAAAGGCTTGTTTTGGAGTGTGAGTACTTTAGTATTTCTGGTTTCACTTTAATTTAAAGAAAACAAACTATTGTTTGCTGCATTACATTGGTATAAGCTTGTTTATCATCTCATGTGTGCTTGTGTTGTTGTTTACTGAGCTTCAGCTCATTATTCTTTTCTTTCCAAGTGGTGATTTGATGATGTTGATGACGATGTTTGAGACGGGTGAATGGGATGACTTGGGAGGATTTTGATGAGGAGTGGAGTGAAATAGGATCATTGGATTTCTTTTATTTTGTAAGAACTAGATTTCTCTTATTGGTAACTTGTATTTTCCTTAAGGGCCTATTTATGGAGCCCATGTTTTGTATTTAAGTTTTAAAGCTTTGTTTACCATCATGAATAGATATTTTGATGAAATACCTGACGGTATGGCTTTGTTTATGAGAAAGATTATCTACTGACGAGAGTAGATTATAAAATGTCTTTATAAAGGTTTATTTTACCGTTATGAATTCAGTTGTTTCTAGAGTCTAATTAAATGATTTCAGAATCCAAAATTAGCTAGCAATTTTTCGATATAAATAGCATCTTTCTAGGATAGCCCAGGTGTATAATATACAAGTATTATGCATGCAATTAGACATGCCTAGATCCTATTTTATGGCGTGACAACATTGCTAGGCAATGCTTGCATGATAGTTAGGTGCTTAAGCTATCCCCTATCATGATGTAATGATAATTCATAAGTGGCTCAATTGGTAGCCAATAGGGCAAACAATATCAAGATAACGTTTAGTTAGACTTAGAGAGAAGTAATATAGTATGGTTCACGTTTATGGAACCGATTGAGCTGTATTATATTACAGACTAAGATGAGTAGAGATGTGTAATGACTGTGAACCCTAAATGAAGCTATTTTCTTTTTCGGGTATACTATATAGGAGATATAAGTATTCAGACTACTTATATCAACCCCCTAAGTAGTTGTGCTAGTTAAGATCCCAAATTCTCAGTGGCGTGTTATTGGAGTGTGAGTGCAATAGTATTGATTTGTTTCACCTAAATTAAAGATATAAGTCATTTGATGTTGCATTATATTAGATTAAGCTCATGTGTCATCTCGTGTGTGTCTGTGTTACCATTGTACAAGGTTTCAGCTCATTATTTTCTTTCATTCCAGGTATTATTTGGATGAGGATGATAGTAATTGTCTCGGGTAGAGTTTGTTGAAGTTTAAGGAGGATTAGTATTGCTAGATTTTTTTTTATTTTAATTTGTCTAAGAACTGGATTTATTCTTTTGAAACTTGTAATATTCTTTAAGGGTTTGATTATGGAGCTCAGGTTTTGTAATAAGCTTGTAAGCCTTTGTAACGCCCCAACCTGTTGGCATTACAACCCGCCACGTGTTCTCTCTTCATAGAACACGCTAAGGCTATAATTTCCACAAATAACATAAATATCACCTGTATAACTCACAAGGTATATAAAAATATTGTAGTCCTCAATAAAATAAATCATATGATAAGAATATAATTCCCATAATCAACAAACTAGACATTGTTGACATAACTGCAGGTCAACAAGTCAAATCATGCCCTAAAACTGTCACCACATGAAAACTCCAAATACAACTTAAAATTTCAATAAACAAAATATAAACTAATCATTAAAGTCTTCTCTGATCCATCCTATATCATCTATGACTATATAACTAGTCATCAGCAGGGTAGTCAGGACCGCTAACGCCATCCCCATCCTCATAGATGATATCAAAACCCGAAAGATCATAAATCACATTATCATCACCTGCACCGGAAATGTAATAGAATGAGCGGCGAAGCCCAGTACGATAATATCCAATCCAGTTCAAACAAGATTATGCACAAACAACATGTATAAATAAATGCAACTAAACTAAATGCATACAACAGTTCATTATCTATTTTAGTCCAGCAAAACAACACAGTTCAGAATCTAGTATACATAAATCCTAAACCCAGAGTAACTCAGACTCTACTATAAAAACATCAAACTGATTTGAAAATAGGTAATTATATATACATATATGGATGAATGGGTACTCCCCAAACATCCCAATTCCTGAACACCTAAATTCTACTAGAATCATTTCTTAGCACGAGTCCACTCGGGACAACCTCACACTAAGATCATCAGGGTGCCTCACCAGTATCACTGTCTGCCAAGTCTCTACTGGTTAAAGCCAATCACAACCAGACAGACAATTATTAAGCCGAATATTTATTAAGTTTATTATGTAATTCTGTTCCTACATCCATTCACAAGAATTCCAATCTATAAGCACATACAACAAACAATGGATTAGTCGTACCTTTCTAAATTTCAGGAATCCAAATCAAATCCTCAGAATTTGATACTAACAGCACGAAGTCAACCCAAACTCCAGAAATTCTTATATCCAAATCAACCACAGTTTCACAACTCCAATGTCCTGTTACACAATATATATATATATATATATATATCAACAGACATGATCGCAATATCTTAACATAAAACAACCTATCTAAACTAACGTGATACAGAACTTCCTAAACTCGAATTATACTGATCAATAACCCCAAGCACCTCCAATAATATCAAAGAACGGATATTTCAAATCCTTAAATCAGAATTTCCACCAAAACCCTATAAAACATTTCATATGATCAATATCGAAATATTAAAGCTGTCTAATTTCGTATAAAGAGGATTCAAAACTTATACTTACTGATATGGAACGTATAATACTTGTTTCTTCTCTTCCTATTCTGATCAAAACACAAGCTAGGGTTTATTCTTCAAAATCCTTCATGAAATATTCATCCAAACCCTAAGATACTTATACAAATTGGTATATACTCCAAATGAAAAGGTTAAGATCACTTACTTTTAATTAGTAACACCCTCCGAATGATCCTCCAGGCCTAAATCACCAAGAACGCTTCAAAACTCTCTTATATGAAGGGAATATGTTATAAGGAAATATTTGTCGAAAATGATTTTCGCGTCTCGTATTTATAGAAATTTGGCTCTACGCTGGCGGCGTACCTTTAGATTTTGCCGGCTTACACCGTACGCTGGCCAGATCTACATGAAGGCCGGCAGCGTTCATCGGGGCTTTGATTCCCAGAATTCAAATCATCACTTCATACGTCGGCAAATCTTGGACATACGCCGGCGGCTTTCATGCTGGTGTAGAAAAGAAACCCTATGAACGCCTGCAGCTTTCCTCCCAGCGTTAAGAAAAACACTACTGTTCCCATCCTACGCCGTCTGTACGCCGACGGCGTAGATTCTCCAGGAGGCAACGTACAATGTATTACAGAGTAAGCTGGCAAATTTAAGTCCTAGGCCGGCGGCGTTCTTCACCAGAGATGTTGGCCTTTATTGCAGAAGTTAAGAAAATAACCCAATTGATGCCAATCTTGTTCTAACACGAAATTGATCAAACTTAACTTATTTTTAACATCAACATAAAAGGCATATTAGAATCTAGTGGCTTGTGAACACTTATGACTTAAAATTATTTAGTATATTACAGCCTTGTTCTACCATCATGAAATATATAGGAGATAACTAATGTTACGATTTTGTTTTAAAGTTTGAATTACTCAAGAAAGAATAGATATGGTTTTTTTTTTTTATAAAGGTCCCTCTACTCATATAAGTAGAATAATAAATGTTTTTGTAAAACAAGTTTTACCATTGCTAAATCTAGTTGTTTCTAAAATCTAACTAAATGATTTCAGAATTTAAAAGTGGATAGCAAATATTCAACATAAACAAGTTCTTTTAGGGTTAGCTTGTGCGTATAACACTTAAGTGCTATACATGATGACCAAACATGTCTTGATCTTAATTCAATAGAGAGAGAGAAATATGGAGTATATTGCTCTTTATAATTGTAATTTTCATGTTTTTTACTTATATCGCATTCCATCACGTGATAAAAGCGATCGTAGTCAAACTTTATATCGTGGGCCTTATACATGACCTGTGTAAAAATTTCAATATCTCATCTTAGAGATGCAATTTTACAATAAGATTTTAGTAATTATTTTCGTCCAATTTGTATATTAGTAATTTTCTTTTATATTAGCGGTAAACATATATTGTACTCTAATAATTGTGTTATAGCAGTTAATCATAAACAGTACATACTTAGTTAGTAAAAGTGTATGTGTGTGTGTGTGAGACAAAGTGAGGTCATGGGTTCAATCCTTGCAAATGCTTTTTTCCTTTTCCTTTTTGCTTGTTTCTTTTTGCTTTTTGCTTTTTACTGCGGCTCTTTTGCTTGTTACAGGTATTTTTTTCCTTTAGTTTTTTGCTTGTTCCTTTTTGCTAGCCTTTTTTTGTTTTTACTTGTTGTAGGTGTTTTTTCCCTTTGTCTTGCTTGTTTGTTTTTGTTTCTTATTGTTTTCTAGGTTATAAAATTATTATGATCATTAAATGTGATATCTATATGGATATACTTTATGTATTGCTTCTTAACTGTGATATGCACATAATGTATAATTTTTGTATATCCCATGTAAGTAATTATTTTCAATTTTAACTGTATTTAAATAATTATTATTAGTAAGGACCCTAAATAGAAAATTACACCGAAAAAATCATATGAAATGTTGGTGATTGATTACAAAAGTCATATTTAATTAATCAAATTAAGATAAATTCACCAATTTTTTTTTATTTATATCTTACTAAATCATATGGCAGGTTAAAACTAATCACAAACGTTATGTTTTTCAAAACATTTAATCAACAAACTATTGGAGAAATAAATAACTTCTCTTATATTGATTGGTTTACATTAACTCCATTTGATTTAGATACATTTCATTTTTATATGCAACTTATAACCATTACTACAAGATCCATTGCCCTTAAACTTCAATAATTTTGAATCGCCATAGTTTTGGGATTGCTGTTTTAGCATAAATCATGCCTGTACCCCTCCTAGAATCACCATTATGACCAAACCTACTGCCACTACCTTCATAGTGATATAAGCAATATTATAATATTAAAAATGTATATAAATTTAAATAATATTGCTATATCATGTGATAAGTACATAATATTATGGACATATATTAATTATAAAATATTATTTTCAAAACTATGTATGCTATTATAATGCAAAATAGTTTAAAATTCTGTAAAATGATATAATATAAATTTTGAAAAATAAGACAACATTCAAATTACAATATATTGAAAAATAAATATAATATTTTAATTAAATTTAATAATTAATATTACATGATAGATATAAATATCATATGAATAATGCAATTATATAAACATATGAAACCAATTTTGATTTAACAGCAAAAGACCATGTCTTTAGCTATCAAATTTTGATAGCAAAAAGCATTATAAAATGATAGTAAATAATGACATGTGTTGACTAAAAGTTATGCTATTAATTATCGTTGAAGCCTTAGTTTTGTTGATAGAGTGAATTGAATCTAGGCCTCTTAGCAAGTAAACCTACAAAACAAGAGTAGGTCAATAGGCATGAGAGGTTGTCCAATGCTGCCACTCTAATAGTCAAATTAGTAAGATAAAGTAGTATCGATTCGGCTAGATGTTACTAGCTTTTTCGTGAAGGACATCTTGAGGTGATATTGTTAAATTATCTCTTAATATAGTTTTGATGATGATAAAAATGATTAAAATTATCTAATAGTTGAGTAAATCTTATAATTTTTCAATTTATCACATTTAATTTGAAGGGAAATTTGGGTAAGTTAAGAGAAGATCCACAATGAATTTCAAGAAGACAAAGTTAACCGGAAGTTAGTAAAGGTCCATGACAGGCACCTTACATAAGCAAAGATCATTAGAAGGTGGTTGTCATCATGATAGCTGATTATGCAAACTTAGTTAAAAGATAGTTTAGAAGGTTCATATCATGTTATTTGGACGAGTAAGTTTTATTAGCAGTACATGAACTTTGTTAATATAATAGAAATATGCTTAAACAAAATTTTTGCTTAAGAAAATACCCAAACTTTTTAAATCTTGCACCCATTGTATCCTTAGCTGGAATTCGACCAATTTTCCAGTGAAATGCTAACGTGGAAGTGAATATCTCTTAAAATATATTTTATCTTTCCTTGATGGCATTTTTTTCTTTTTTTTTCCCCTCTCTCTCTCTCTCTCTCTCTATGCTCCTCTTCTTCTTATTCCCCATAAAAAATAGTCAAAATAAAAAACCTTAATCAAACAATCCCATAAAAAATCAAAATATGTAACTTAAATAAAATTAAAAAAAAATCAAATTCTTGTTTTAATTTCAGGAGATGAACAAACCCTAAAATCTAAAGTGAACATTTTAACTTCTTAGACAATTATGGCATGTCTAACCATGAGCCTAATCTCGAACATTATGACATGTCTAATAGGCTTTGATAGGAACCAAAACTATAGTGGAAACTCCTCTCATTAAGAAATCAATCATAAAGGATGAAGCTCCTTTCTCAGATGAAGCTCGAACCAAAACTAGAGAAGATAAGGTAATTGATGCTAAACTAAAGGCGGTTAATTGCATCGACATTGTCAAGCTTGCAGATTGGAAGTTGGAGTAGTTGCTATATGCTTGTAACTATGGTAAAGAGCAAGCCTTTGGAACCTGGTGTAAGTGCCTTTCCTAAGAAATGTTGGATCTCAGGTGTATCTATCCTATAACCTCCTAGATGATGGTTAGATGCTAGTGGTGCACATTGATGTGTATTAAAGTGTTACGTTGCATATATAGAAATTTTCTTTTGGTTATGAGAAGAAAAAGGAAGGTTATGAGTCTTCTATGAAGGTGATTTAAATGATAGGTTAATATTAAAAGAAAACCTAAATCAAATATGCGAAAGGATTATGAGAATGGGTTTTTGTTTTGATTCAGGTTGCTTTTTTTACCTATTTAGGTTTTTTTTTTCCTAATGAGCTTATTTGATTTGAATTTTTTCTTTTGTTTATTTTCTATGGGAGGAAGAAGAAGGAAAGAGAGAGAGAGAGATGCAAGCTCATTCGTAATGGTAATCATCATTTACATATTCATCAGTTTTAAGCCTAAATAGTTCATATTTTTGAGTTGGAGCATTAATTTTAGTCTTCTTGATGGTGTTGGTTCCTTTACAGGTATCACACAAAGTATCCCATATATCCTTAGTAGTTGTGCACGATGAAATTAAGTGGAATTCTGATGATGCTATAATAGTTAACATCAAGTTCTTAGCTTTGGTGTTCTTTTCAATCTATTTCTTTTTGTGACTAGAAAGCGTTGATTCTCTATTAAGTCAAATCACATGATCACCAATAGATACCACTTCCAAAAATTATAACCATTAGCCTTTGTATATGTCTCCATGCAACTTTTCCAATAAGGAAAATTTGAACCATCAAAGAAAAGAGCATGATTGATTGCAACATTATTTTCAGCCATATTGTTTGTATCACTCAATTTGATAAAAGAGTTAAGCTCTGATACCAATTATTGGTCCCACTTTTATAATCAAGAAGGAGGGTTCAGTTGATTATAGCTAAAAATATGAAATTTTAATTCTTTAAAGAATTAAATCCCATTTAGTTAATTTGTAAGAACAAATTAAGCAATTGAAACGTAATAGAAATGCAAGAAATTAAAAGAGAAGGGAAGAATATCTAAGTCAACAATATATAGTGGTTTCACCTTGTGTGTCAGTTCACTCTTCCAGCTCTAAGCCGGAGACGCCATAATCCACTCAGGTATGTTCAACTAATCCAATCATAACTTGTTTACAAGCAATTCACAATTCAACTCTACTCAATCTTCCTAGCTTCACCTTCGCTAACACTAACTATAGAGCTTCTACTTGCAAAACAAATCAAAGGAATGATACACTACAGTTCCTACACTAAACAAGTAAGAAAGAAAGATCAAAGTAATTTGCAACAAGGAAATTGATTGCATAAAATTAATTTAAAAAATTCATGAGAGAGAGAGAGAGAGAGCAACATTGTTTTTGCAATGTGTTCTTTTGTTGTAGCGTATTGTTCTTTTATCTTCTTCTTTTTGAATTCTCTTAATACATAAGTTTCTATCTTCAATGTTCAAAAAATTTGCTGTAAGATGTTGGATAGGCTTGTCCTAGAATATCTCGATTGATATTCTAGAGTTCCTTTGGGTTGTCATTTTAATTAAAAATGCTTATTACTGAACGTCATGTATAATTCTTTGGACAACCTAATACTATTTATCATTGTTTCTTTTACATTTAAAATATACACACTTAATAATCTAATTAGTTCTCTTTTACTTATTTTGTTATCATAAAACTTTCTTTAGAGAGAAATATTCTCCTCTTTTTTTATGATAATAAAATCTTTGCAAAAATTTAAAAGTGAGAGATATGACATTAATAATCACTATATCACTATAATATGACATTAACAATCACTATATCACTATCATTCGACTATCATTCAAAATATATAATTTTTATCCTTTTTTGTTATCGCCAAAACATGTAATGAAATGATCAAAACATTAAAATTTCATTAAAATGTAAAGAGAAAATCACAATCCAAATATTTCATTACATCGTAGGTTTAATTTTTCATTACATCATAGGTTTGATGAATTTTAAACAAAAGAAAATAGAATAAAATTATTTATTTCTTCCTAGATCCATTGGTGGATTTTCTAGCAGACATCTTTTGGCATATTCAATAGTTTTGAAGAAAGGATGAGTTGCAGATGAAGAATTGAAAGACATAAAAAATTGAGCAATTCTATGATATTAGGAGTTTATGGTTCAAATCAAAAAAACTTCTTTAGATTTTTTAAAACTTCAAGAGGAATAAAAGGCACAAGAACTAGGTGATTAGGAGTTGGTTCATATGGCTTCTTGGTCAGAGAATGAAAACTTGTCTCAGAGGTTTCATTTGAAATAACTTCTGCTATCTAATCTTCTTTCTAAGGAGATGCTCTAGGTGATTGAATAGAACAAAAGGAAGGTTCAAAGGCTTGTTGAGGTGGTGTCCCATGATCTAAAGTAAACCCTCTTTGGAGCTTCTTCCTCGTTACTTTCTGAACTTGAAGAAACTCTAGCATCCTCATTTATCTTGAACTAACCTCTAGTTATAGGAACATAATCCTTCTTCTTCTTGTGAGACATAGGTTCTTTTCTATGTCTGTGTTTTGAAACTTCATCCTACTTGGAAGATTTTAGAGAACCTTCTGTGTCTCCTTTAGACTCTCCCTCAATTCTTGCAATCACAAATTTTCAGCTTATTTTCTTTTTGTGTTTCTGATGCAAGTAAATTCCACCATCATTAGAATACCAAATTTTCTTGTAAGTTTAAATATGAATATGTTTAAAACTCCTTATCCTATCCTTTTAAGATTGACTAGAAATTTGACCTCTTTTGGAATCTTTACTTTCTTATACTTGAACGGATCCATCAACAAACTTCCATATATCTTAAATTATCTTTCTTTCACATACGCTTATCCCTTTTATCATACCCAAAAGTAACATACCATCCTCTTTAGTCATAGTTGTAGAACTGTCTGTTCCTAGAAAATGCACTCAAGAACAACTTTATGTAATATTCATATTAGCAAATCAAACTCATGAACAAAGACATCCTCGTAATAAAATTCACTAAATCCATCATTTAAAATTACAAATAGATCATTTCTTCTTAATGAAACATATTCATTATCATCCTTATAATTTTTCAGACCCAAGCAATGCATTAAATCACTTCTTGAGATATCTCTCCTTATGCCTTTAACAAAAAATCTCAATCTATCTCCATCAAGGTAACTCAGATTATTATAAAATTCATCCATCATTTCTCCTACTACTTCTCTGGTCAGACTACACAACTTTCTACAACCTAATTTATCTAGCCATTCATTCCAATAAAATCCATTCTTCTTGAAGTATTTAAAATCAATAAAAAAAACAATCATGGATTTTTTACCTTATTTGATGAAACCCTAGCAGCAAAATCCTCATCATTATTTGTTCTTTTCTTCTTTAGTTTTGATTGTCCCAGTGGAATGTTTGAAATCTCTTTCTTCGAAATACCCTTTGTTGACTTAATATGCTTCCCTTTTATTGAAGGTTTTGGGTTTGGTTTTAGGTCTTTATTAGATGACTCCATGGTCATTGCTTCAACTTTCTTGGTCGTTCTTTTTGAACTTTTCTTAGATTTATCAGCATCACGACCAGAATCTTGAACTAGTTTTGACCTAATTTCCCTAACCCTAGGTGAGGGAGATTGAGAACCTTGAGACAATGTTTATTCAGAATCTGTAGGTTCATCTTGAATGGTGATGGGCTCAGAAGATGTGATTGTCTTGAAGTTTTTGTTAGAGAGACATTGGGATTTTCTTGGAGCCAAAGAGAGAGGTTAAGAAACTTTGAGAGAAAAGAGGGAAGGATCGGATAGATGTTTTTGAAAAACCAACAGTTTGTTTATATAGAATTATGTGCTCTAATGGAAAAAAAAATCGCAAAGTTTTATAAATAAAATAGATCATTATTTAAATTTATTAATATTAAAATATGAGACATATCAATTGATAAAATGGATAACACAAACCAATCTCATTTCTAATATATTCAAAACAAACCTTTTCTAAAGGTTTTGTAAATATATCTACAAATTGATTATCTATAGACACATATTCAATAATAATATTACCACTGTTAACATGATCTCTTATAAAGTGATGTCGAATTTCTATGTGCATAAACTTAGAATGTTATACTGGATTTTTTTGTGAAATTAATTGCACTTGTATTATCACATTTAATTGAAATATTTTTATATGACAAACCATAATCTTGTAATTGTTGTTCAACCCAAAGCAGTTGAGCACAACAATTACCAATAGAGACATATTCAGCTTTAGAAAGGGCAACTAAATTTTGTTTCTTAGAAGACTAAGATATTAGTTTGTTATCCAAGAATTGACAAGTACCTAATGTACCTTTTCTATCTAGTTTGCATCTTGTATAATCAGCATCTAAATATCCTATAAGTTCAAATTTTTTATTTTTAGGATGCTATATTCCCAATTTAGCAGTATTACATAGATACTTGAAAATTCTTTTAATAACTGATAAATATGTCTCAGTTGATGCACTTTGAAATCTAGCACATAAGCACACATTAAACAAAATATCAAGTCTAGAGGCAATTAAATACAACAAAGAACTAACAAGATTTCTATATAATTTGTCGTTTATCTTTTTTCCATTTAAATTAAGATCTAACCTTGTTAAAGTACTCATAGGTATGACAACTCCTTTACACCTTCATATCCAAAGTTCTTTAAGGTTTGTCTAATGTACTTTTCTTGATGGATAAAATCCCATCTTTAGTTTGCTTAATTTTCAACCTAAGAATGTTAACTCACCTATTATTGACATTTCAAATTCTTATTGCATATCCTTTGCAAAATCTTTATACTACATTTCATTAGAACTAAATATTATATCATCTGCATACATTTGAACAACTAAAATATCTTGATTGTATGTCTTTAAGAACAAGGTTGTGTCAACAGTTCCTCTTTGAAAACCTTTTGAAATTAGAAATATACTTAACCTTTCATACCATGCTCTCGAGGCTTGTTTTAAACCATATATATAATACTTTGTTTCATTTAAAAACATAATCATTTTTGAAAGGATCTTTAAAACCAGAAGGTTGTTCAACATAGACCTTTTCTTTTATAAATCATTTGGAAAAGTACTTTTCACATCCATTTGTAAAACTTTAAAATTCTTAAAACATGGATATGCAAGCATTAAGCAAATTGCTTCTAATCTAGCAACAGGTACATATGTTTCATTAAAGTCAATTCCTTCTTCTTGTGAATAACCTTTAGCTACTAATCTTGCTTTATTTATAATGATTTTTCCATTTTCATCCAATTTGTTCTTAAACACCCATTTAGTTTTAATTATAGATTTACCTTTAGGTCTAAATACTAGATTCGGTGCATTATTTTTTGAAATTGATTTAACTCCTCTTGTATGGAATCGGTCACGCCCCAAAGGGTACCTTAAATGTAATAGTCCATCGCATGCCAAACAAGACTTAAAAATCACTACCACAATCATTCGGAAGCCTTGTATTAATATGCAAGGCGTTCCCTTACAACAATAGAATACATAAACAATTGGGAATAGATAGCTCAGTTTGATAGGATAAGCATAAAAACATAAACCACAGATATCTCAGGATCAGTCACAAAGCATTAAAGGGCATTTCCCTGCTAAGCAAGAATCTAGGTATTATCCTTTAGGTAAAGCTTGATCGTTTTAAGGTTCACTACTAAAGAATATGCAAAACTAATCATGAACTTCTAAGGAGATTACTCCTAATTTTGTATTACCTAATTTAGCCAGGTCCAGGGACGCAGCCATATGTACAGAAACTGCATTAGAAAGAAACTGTGAGGGCATAAGCAACACTAGCTTAGTGAGTTTCACTTCCCAAAATTAACAACCATATGAAATGCACAAGCACGTGAGCAAGCAATACATAAGACTTTTTAGGAGTCTTATGTTGGATGGATTTACGCCCTCCATTCAGGGTTAGGTGTTTCAGGCCCATACGACCATAGATTCTAATTTTTCTCATTTATATTGTGGTTGATACAGGTGCCCACCCACACATAATTTGTAGTTGATACAAGTGCCTACACTACTACCATTTCAATTTCGACCATTACGCCAACATTCGAGTTTATAGACCTCTCATTGCCCAACTATTATGCCTTCTTCCCACAAAGGTATAATAGCTTATGCAATGTGACTCAACATATGGTGTGCATGTCAATTTGATTATAAGATCGTGGCATATTAATTAACAATTTGTGGGCGATCACAGATATTTGCAGACACTTCAATTCTATACTAAATTATACAATATTTATAACAATTCCATTACAGATATTCTTATCATCGATTCAAACAATTTGAATTCACATGCACACTCCAATTTTATCTTGCCCTAAAACTAATGTCACTATCGTTACAAGCATATTCATAAGCATATAATTTAAAGATAGTGAACTCACTCGACTATGATCTCCGGTCTCTAATGGTAGTGATCCAGAAACACGAATTTCCCCCGATTCCAAAAATCACCTAAACGAAAGAAATACCCTATGAGTATTTCATACCATAACTAATTCCAACTTTTCAAATAAAACTCTTTGAGTTCGTAATTTCTATGATAATTGAAAATTCCAACTTAAAACAGCCATAACTTGATCGTTTTAACTCGGAATTTCATAGATAAGCTATTGATTTCTATCTACTTCGAAAGATCTATCTATTTATGATGTTATTACTAAGTTTTGAAAATGTTTAGGTCTCGGAATGTTCGGACCAGATCTGATCAGTAACTAGAATTTGCATTTCTGAAATTGTTTTATGAAATTTGTATTATTTCTATTAAGTAGATTATATGTACATACAATATCTACAAGTTATGATCATGAATGTCATGATATGAGCAATCTAAATGTAAATCCTTAATGATTTTTTTTATCAAAAAGAATTTTGTGAAAACTTTCACCTTGCAATAATGTCATGAACACTTGTTTGAGAAAACTAGCTTTATTCCTTTGAAAATCATGCATATTTTTACTATGATAAGGCCTTGATGACCTATATACCTAATAACTTCATTATCTTAACAAATTTCTTCATTTAAAGGTTAAAAAATAGATATTTTAAGGTGAGTTTTGCCTAGTGACGAATTTTGCACAATTTTTGGAAAAGACAATATTGTTTGATCTTAGTTGGAAAACTTTTCTTTGTTTTAAGTTTCTACTTTGATAAAACACATTTACTCTTATAAAAATCAAGTCTTTATTATATCTATTCCCTAAGACTTCTATTTTTTTCATTAAAATACTCATTTTCACATTTGGAATTAGGTGTTTAAATAGGGATCATTTTTAGATCCGAATTTTGGGAAATTGTTTTTAAGACTATTTCTTGTGAAAAACTCATTTAATCTTTCTAAAATTAAGTCTTAATCAAACCTACTCCCTAAGGCTTTCATTTCTTTAATAAAACTCTTATTTTAAGGTTGGAAAATAGGTGTTTTCTTGGCATTTCACCCTAGTTACGAATTTCAACATTTTTGTTGGTGTCGAAACATAGATCTAACTTAACTTTTATAATCCTCTTCTTGTTTTGAAAATTTCTCTTAATAAAACTAAGCTTATCTTATAAAAATCACTTCTTTATGATACCTATCACCTCAGCCCTTCATTTTACATGTAAAACCTTCATTTTGAAGTTGGAAAATATGTTTTCTAAATGGTTCTTTCTCAAGATTCGAATTTTAAAAATCACTTTTTCATAGGAAAAAAAATGGATCTTGAGTTTTGATCAACACCTTTTATCACACTTTTTTAATATATGCTTTTTAGAACTCTTTTTAGTTATATTCAATTTCGTTTAAATGAGCAGATCTTTAACCGACAGTGTATTAGGTGCGTGTGCAGTAATAATATATCAGTGAATACAGAGTCAAATCCACAGAGAGTGAGGACTAGCTATCAACTATATCAATCCAATTCATAGCTAGGCAAATTAAAAGATGTTTCATTTTTTCTTTTTTATTTTCTTTTAATTTAACTAAACTACTGAAAAATCTTGGATTTCCACACCTCAAATAGAATTAGGTTTAGAGCCAATCAAATTTGGAAATAAATTGAATGTCTGCTATTGACCAAAAATGCACTTGTCAATCCAAATCATCAATGGATTCAGTTTTTCAAGAATGAAGAACAAGATAACAGTTCATTTTTCTAAAGTGAACAATTACCCTAAAATTACCAATCAATGTTCCCTATCCCTAGGAAAGTGTTAATTGACAATTCTTTTCTAATTCACCAAACCCTAGTAGAATTACAACTCATATCCCTATGTGAAATGCAATCTTAATTAGATAATCACAAAATTTATTAGAATAAAATTTCCTAGTTACAATCCTAATCATTCATGAATTCCAGATTAAAGCTAAAATTGCATGATTTGTGAAATAACATTGATAATCCGAATATGAAGAAGTAATCAATCAACAACAGGAATCATCAATCATATAATCCAGATAAAAGACTCAAAGATGATTTAAAAACACAAGAAATCAAGCATCAAACAACATCCAATAAGAGGATATAAGAAAAAGAACAAAATAACCTTGTTAATGGAATCCTGTTCTTGAAATCCAAACACAAATGTTGTTTTCCACTTGAATCCGGTGTGGAATTCGATATCAAATTAAAAAGTTAACTACTTTAGTGTTCCAAATCCTAATCTATCAAGCAGCTACGGAGGAAAAAGAGGAAAATCGTGCCTAGGGTTTCTTTTTTTCAAAAGATATAACAAGAGAAGTTTATATATGAAAAGTTATAGGAAAGATACGCTAGCACTCTACACCGGCGGTGTACTTTTGGATCTAGCCTGCCTTCTTTTTAAAATATGATTTTCTAGAGCATTTTTGAATGTACACCAGCTTCAACGCTGGTGGCCTTGAATCTCCAGTAGCCGGTGTACATTGTAAAATCAATTCCGAAGCAAGATAGATGACAGCCTTTAAGTAGTGTTGATGTGAAGAAAATTCATGGCGATTTTTTACCCTAATCCAATTGAAATCTGCCAAAACTCATAAAATTAAAGTTGTATATCTTTCTCTTCTCTTTCAATAGGATCTTGAATCATATCAAACGGACCTCGGATGAGAGAAATATATCAAATTTACTAAAACAGTGTTAATCTGCAAATCTTACTAATGTTCTGCACTTGTAGTGACTTCAAGATGATTTTTAACCCTCATTCTTTCATAATTAGCAAAAACTCAAAACATAAAGATTGTATATTTATCTCTTGTCTTTCCATATGAGGTTAAATCACATCAAAAGAAGATCATATGAGAGAGATATCTACAATTTACCAAACTCTGTCATTTTCCACAACATGAACACCATCACTGTGATAGCAGCAACTTCATGGCATGTTTTGGCCCTGATGCATTCCAAATTCATTCATGCCCAACGCATGAAAATTGAAGATATCTCTCTTCGATTTTAGTACCATTCGAAATCATCTCAATAGGATCTCAGATGAGAGAGATATGTTCAATTTACGAAACATCGCCAAAACCGTCCTAATATGCTTGCATGGCTGGCCTTGCTTGATTTCTTTCCCAAATTTGCATGAAACTTCTCCCAATTGCTTGTATTTGTTGTTTAAGTCCTTAATGACCTAAAATAACAATTTAAGCATACTTACGTACAATTTCCATTCGATTTCTATAAAATCTATAATAGATAAAGATGATTTGATTATTGCAAAGTTGAGTAAAATATGACTTTATCAACTACCCCACACTTGAACTTTTGCTTGTCCTCAAGCAAAATTATTAAGATCACAAGTTGAAATCTATCATAGAATGTACAAAACTTTATCATTCAAAACTCTAGCATCTTTTCTTTTGATAGCTATGACTTGCATTGTCAGTGCCTACCGCTCAAACCAAACTAGGTACATGTAATTAGATTACTACAATCAAAATTTAGTGGCTAATCTGGACAAAACAAACTTTAATTCTAGTATTTAACAAAAGAATCTTCTATCCAAAAGTAAATGCAAATTCCAATAAGGAAAAACACCCATTTAAACTTTATTGGGCATTTAGCAGATATATACTCTTAGCAACACATTATGAAAGCATATGGTATCCATTCCTTCCCTAGAATTTCTCCTTCTTTATTATAAGTCTCTTTGCATTTGGTTCTTTTGCATTCATTTTCTTTTTCTTTTCATACAAGTATTTATTCTCTTTTTGGGAGGTTTTTGCCTCCATCTTTTTGTTTTTCAAAGTTCATGAATTGAACTTTTGCCTTTCCTCTCTTCTCGTTATAGTGAGTTCATTGAGTCGGCACATCCTAGGTTCATCACCTAAGTGACCAAGTTTTAAAGGACCCCTAAGAACTCTTCCTCACTTTAACATTCAAGTTCAGATACTCATAACTCAAATACTTGAGTTATTGGAGTAGAGGCTACGCTTGTTTCTTTCTTTCCTTTTTGAATGCAACACAAATTTAAGACTTTTTTTTATAAAGGATCACTAAGTGAAAAGTTTCTTTTACCTCTTTCACTAAGTATTATAAAGGTATCAAAATAACTCAAAGATTATATACAAGCTACATTTTTCTTAGAAGTAGACCTATTTATTTTTCACTGAAGGACTCGACCTACTCTCAAACTTCCGATTCTAAAGCTAAATACAAGGTAAGTTTGTTCCTTAAAGATTTCACTACTTAATTTTAACTAAGTAAACTAATCACATACAGTAGATGAGCAAGGCACTTAACAAGTCAATTTCACATTCTTTACAGATGTTTTTCAAAACTTTTTTTGTACAATCTCAAGATATCATAAAATTTTGAAAAAATTTGGCCTCAAATTTGCCATATCATACTTAAGGACAAGACAATTCAAATGTGTGGGTACACAATACAATTTAGATGTCATAGATATGCAATCAAAACAACATTTCAGACATTAGCAGTCATACTCAACTCCATTCTCCATTCTCCATTCATTATCCCTTCCCCCACACTTAAATTGAACAGTGACCTCACTATTCCTAATCAACTCAATAACAAGAAAGAAATAAAGAATTAAAGGAGAAAGGAATAACAGTACTTCCCCGGTTTTTAAAATAGATGCATGTGTGAGTTCCAACCGGTATTGCTAAAGAGAAGTTCTCCAATTAAGTCCATCTTGTATGTTCATCTCTTATTGTCTACAATTCATGTGCATTAGCTCCTGTTTTTCATCTTATCTGCATAATAGAGCATACTATCAAAGCAAAAAAAAAAAAAAAAAAAAAAAAAAAAAACAAAAACAAAAAAACAAAAACGAAAGAAAAAAGAAAAGATAATAATAGATAGATAATAGTAGGTTGCCTCCCACTCAGCGCTTGTTTTATAGTCTCAGCTTGATTTTCTGACTTTCTTCTTCAAGGAGGATCAAAATCACTAGTATTCTTATCCTTCCTTTTCTTCCTTGAATCTACTCTTGCACTTTCAGTTGTGTCAAATTTGGTGGATTTAGGGTTCTTTTTCCATCTCTTCATGATATTCACATTCAACTCTTTATTTCCAACCCTCAACACCATCTTGCTATTCTTCACATCTATGACAGCTCCAGCAGTGGCCATGAATAGGCGGCCAAGTATGAAGGGAATCTCTGGATCTTCTTCCATATCTAGTACCACAAAGTTCACTGGAAAAATGAACTTGTCAACTTTCAAAAGCATATCTTCAATTACCCCTCTTAGTCTTTTAATGGAGCGATCAGCCAATTGAATTGTCATCTCAGTCTTCTTGATTTCATCTCCTAATCCTAGTTTCTTTGCCACAGAGAAAGGAATTTATGCTTACACCAAGATCACAAAAAGAATTCTTGAATCTATTATCTCCTATGGTGCAATCCAATGTGAATTTCCCTAGATCATTTAACTTTAGGGGCAATGAATCCTTCTAAGCTTCAGTACATGCTTAAGACAACATGATTGTCTCTTTCCCATTCATCTTCCTCTTCTTACTCATGACTTCTTTTAAAAACCGTCTATACTGAGGTGATTCTTCTAAAATTTTAGTCAAGGGAATATTGACTTCAAGATTCTTAGAAACCTCCAAGAATGTCTCAAAATCTGCATCATCTTTTCTCTTTCTTGATCTTCCTGGAAAAGGAACTGATGGCACATTTGATCTGACGGTAGGTTCAATGACTACAAGAGTGTATTCCTGTTGTACCACATCTTCCGTATGAGTTGATGTAGAAGCCAAAGTTTCTTGTTTCTCAACCGGCTTGCTTTTATCTGCTTTAATCTCATCTGCATGCTCAATTGAGGTAGAGGGCTTCTCAAGATTTGCAATTTGCTGTCCTAATTTCTCAAAACCCTCTAAAGTCAGATTAGCAAGTTTCTCAATTGCTAATTCCCATGATAGCTTGTCTTCTTTTGTTTCAAACTCTTTGACCACTGAAGAATTGCTATTCAAATTTTTTGCACTTGACACAACTTCTTTCTCTTTCCCTTTTTCTTGCCTTTGATTGTCAACTGGGGTGTCAATTTCCTTTCCATCACTAGAAAGCTCCCAATCTGCACTTGTGTTAGCAAATTTAAAAATAGATTAAATAAATTCAGTTAGATTTGCTACTTGAGTCTCCATCTTCTTAATAATTGTCTGTTGTTTCTCAAACTTTTCTTCCTATTTCTTCTCTAAACCTCTCACAATCTCTTCAAAACTTTTCTCTTTACCTAGATTTGGAACGTAGGGATAGAAGAAGAATTGACAATTGTCTCTTGTCTTGGAGTGTCACAAGTATGGTGATATTCTTGATTTAACATATTGGGATGAAGTTCTGAAGTACCACCTTGACATTGAGAGCTATCATGTGATCCAGTACACCACATACAAACTACTGGAGAAAAGAAATCTAGATCAACATATAGGTATCCTATAAGTTCTTCCATTTTTCTAAACGTTATTTCCATAGGCATTCCCATCAATTGCCCTCTAGTAGCTGACTCTAGCATCATCCTATCATGGGTTTCTATTCCTTTAAAGAATACTAATAGTTGAGACCAAGAAGGTAACCCATGATACGAGCATTTAGGCATCAAATTATGGTATCTTCCCCATGCATTTGACACAGGCTTTCCCTCATACTGCTTGAAAGAAAATATATCTGATTGAAGCTCTTTAGTACAACAAAATGGGAAGATGTGCTCCTGATTATCCATCTCTTATTCTTCAAGCACCTGAAAAGAGAAAAAGAAAAACTGAGGAGATTATCCAAAAAGAATCAAAGACTAGTATATGCAGATGAAGAAGAAAGCAAATTTTTTTAATATATATTTTGCAAATATTTTAGAGTTTTCAAATAAAGCCTAGTCTACAAAAATCTTGAAAATTGAAAGTAGCACCAATCAATCTCCGACAACGACGCCAAAATATTGATCATGCTTTTTTAATATATGCTTTTTAGAACTTTTTTTAGTTATATTCAATTTCCTTTAAATGAGCAGATCTTTAACCGACAGTGTATCGGGTACGTGTGTAGTAATAATATATCGATGAATACCGAGTCGAATCCACGGAGAGTGAGGACTAGCTATCAACTATATCAATCCAATTCTTAGCTAGGCAAATCAAAAGATGTTTCTTTTTTTTTTTTAGATTTTCTTTTAATTTAACTAAACTACTGAAAAGTCTTGGATTTCCACACCTTAAATAGAACTAGGTTTAAAGCCAATCAAATCTGGAAATAAATTGAATGTCTGCTATTGACCAAAAATACACTTGTCAATCCAAATCATCAATGGATTCAGTTTTTCAAGAATGTAGAACAAGATAACAATTCCTTTTTCCCAAAGTGAACCATTACCCTAAAATTACCAATCAATGTTCCCTATATCTAGGAAAGTGTTAATTGAAAATTCTTTTCTAATTCACCAAACCCTAATAGAATTACAACCCATATCCCTATGTGAAATGCAATCCTAATTAGATAATCACAAAATTGATTAGAATAGAATTTCCTAATTACAATCCTAATCATTCATGAATTCCAAATTAAAGCTAAAATTGCATGATTTGTGAAATAACATTGATAATCCGAATATGAAGAAGTAATCAATCAACAACAGGAATCATCAATCCAGATAACCTTATCAATGGAATTCTGTTCTTGAAATCCAAACATAAATGTTGTTTTCCACTTGAATCCGATGTGGAATTCGATATCAAATTAAAAAGTTAAATACTTTAGTGTTCTAAACCCTAATCTATCAAGGAGCTACGGAGGAAAAAGAGGAAAATCGTGCCTAGGGTTTCTTTTTTTCAAAAGATATAACAAGAGAAGTTTATATATGAAAAGTTGCAGGGAAGATATGCTGGCACTCTACATCGGCGGTGTACTTTTGGATCTAGCTGGCCTTCTTTTTAAAATTGGATTTCCGAGAGAATTTTTTAATGTACACCAGCTTCAACGCTGATAGCCTTGAATCCCCAGTAGCCAGTGTACATTGTAAAATCAATTCCGAAGCAAGATAGATGACAGCCTTTAAGCAATGTTGATGTGTAGAAACGTCATGGTGATTTTTGACCCTAATCCAATTGAAATCTGCCAAAACTCATAACATGAAAGTTGTAGACATTTCTCTTCTCTTTCAATCAGATCTTGAATCATATCAAATGAACCTTGGATGAGAGAAATATATCAAATTTACTAAAACAGTATTAATCTGCAAATCTTACTGATGTTCTGCACTTGCAGTGAATTCAAGATGATTTTCAACCTTAATTCTTTCCTAATTAGCAAAAACTCAAAACATGAAGATTGTATATTTATCTCTTGTCTTTCCATAGGAGGTTAAATCACGTCAAAAGAAGATCATATGATAGAGATATATACAATTTACCAAACTTTGTCATTTTCCAAAACGTGAACACCATCACTGTAATAGCAGCAACTTCATGGCATGTTTTGGCCCTGATGCATTCCAAATTCATTCACTCCCAAAACATGAAAATTGAAGATCTCTCTCTTAAATTTCAGTATCATTTGAAATCATCTCAATAGGAGCTCGGATGAGAGAGATATGTTTAATTTACGAAACATCGCCAAAACCATCCTAATATGCATGCATGGCCGGCCTTGCTTGATTTCTTTCCCAAATTTGCATGAAACTTTTCGCAATTGCTTGTATTTGTTGTTTAAGTCCTTAATAACCTAAAATAACAATTTAAGCATACTTAAGTACCATTTCCATTCGATTTCTATAAAATCTATAATAGATAAACATGATTTGATTATTGCAAAATTGAGTAAAATATGACTTTATCAACCTTCATTAAGACTTTCATGTAACAACACTTTCATGCATGTAAAACAAGTAGCTATGTTATTTTAACTACTCTAAACAAGTAGATCTATTATATTACTCATGTTATGAACGTAAATGCATCATGAACAATATGTAGGTGAGAATAAATGAAAATATATGAACAAAATTTTTATAAGAACAATATATAACAATAATATATCAAAATACTAGTATATCAACTTTAATAACAAGATTTACATATTATGATGGCAAGGATATCATGATTTTATGTTTCCACATCCCTAGCATAAAGCTCATAGAGATTTTTTGCTGAACCACACATATATGATCTTGTCATTACATGTTTTTATAGTGGTAGGGTCAAGATCTATTACCTATTTAGTGTTTTGGTGAAGGAAATTTGGAAGAAAACAAAAGTGTGTGTGTGTGTGTGTGTGTGTGGGGGGGGGGGGGGGGGGGGGGGGGGGGGGGGGGGGGGGGCGCCGCTTATGGGAGGGGGTCATGACAAAGGAGAGTAGAGAGGGAGAGAAAAAAGAGACTTCCAAAAGTTGTTTTGTGAGAATTGAAGAAAGTGAATAAGATATTATATAGAAAATAAATTATGGTTTTGTATGAATAATTTATTTTTAAAAAATCAAACAAATTAGAGAGAGAGAGAGCAAGGGGGGCACGATTCTTGTATAGGAAGGGAGAGAGAGTTTTTATTTTTGTTTTGTGTAATAAAATTAATTTTATTAAGTAACTTTAAGTATTAAAATATATTGGAAAGGTAAATTTGTAAGGAAGTGATGTAAAATTATAAGAATAGGTTATAATGATGTAAGAATAAGGTATGAGTGGTTGTAATTGATGAATAGTGTGAAAAAAAGTAAGAAGTTGATTAGACAATTAAATTACTGGTAGTAATGAAAATACGATAAAAGGTTATAACTGTAACTTTTATAACTTGAAAAATTATATAACTGATATATTTAGAAATATTATGAAATTACGAATCTAATGGTACTAATATCATATATTTAATATCCCATACCTCGGGACACGCTTTTCAAGAATGGTATCAGATCGGGCCCGAAATAGGTCGAAAATCACTCATCTAATATTGTTAAGCACCTTAATATTAATACGAGACAATCTACACTTTCCACTCACATTTCCGCTTCTTGGTTTGAGAACACGAGATTGTCGAATCTAAACTGCTAGGGTTTGTTGAGGTCTTATTGACTTAGGGTTTTCGGTTGACTTTCTGATTTAGGGTTTTATTTGGAGTTAACGTTTCTGTTCTTTTGGGGTTTCATTCTTGGCATTGCCGAACATAGGGTTTCCAGGTCCGATTGGTCCAGAGGTATTCTTGTAAGGTTTTGGTTTCCGGTTTTAAGTTTCCTAAATTCGAACTTAGGTTTGCTAAGAAAATGAGGGTTTACAAAATCAATCCAACTATTATCACTTAAAGCTTCATCAATATTATTAGGTTCAAACTTTGATAACAAAGCAAATTGACTTTCAAATTATTGTAAACTAGCTCTTGTTTTAACACCAGGTTGAACATTACCTATATGTTTAGGAGGATGACCAAATTTATATTTCCAAGTGTTAGAAGTTTTTGGTTCATATTCTTTAGGCTCTATAGTAGCTTTTGTATTATCCTTTGGGATATGTTCTAAGGTGACTAGATCCTTGAGTTGCAACAGCTAGTGCTTCAGACTTTGGTTATAGACCAGATACTTCTTTAGTCTTGGACCCCCTTTCATCATCAATCTCACTATCCTTTATATCATTAATAAATGTAACGTCAATTGATTCTTCAATAGTTTTGGAAGATTTTATTAAACACACAATAAGCAAGACTATTCAAAGGTATCCTAAAAATGTAGCTTCATCAGATCTTTCACCAAACTTATCAAGATTAAGAACATTCTTTTTCACAAAAAATAAGAACCAAACACATGAAAATAAGAAACATTAGGCTTCTTACCTTGAAAAAGTTCATATGTTGTTTTGATGTCAAGGAGTTGAAAGTATACTCTATTGATGGTGTAGCAAGCCGTGGACCTGACTTTTGCCTTGACATATTGACAATATAACTTTATTTATAACATAGATCTAGTTATTATTTGATAGTTCATTTTATCTTATGTTTCATAACTCCATTTTGTTGAGGCGTGTATAGAGTTGAAAAATTATCAAAAATAGTTTGTTCTTTGCAAAAATTTATAAATTGTGAATTTTGAAATTCTTTTTCATGATTAGTTTCAAGACTAATTATGGAAATTCCCTTTTTCATTTTGAATTTGTTTTGCAATTTTTTTAAAAGAGTCAAAGGCATCTTTCTTATGTCGCAAGGATATAACCCAATTATCTTGAAAAATTATCAATAATAATAACTTCATATTTACTACCGTCCATGCTAAGAGTTCTAGTAGGTCCGAACAAATCATGATGCAACAACTCAAGTTTCTTTTGGTTGATATTTCATTTTTACTTTTGTGTGAAATAGATACCATTTTATTCTTTAAACAAGTATCATGCCACGCCTCAAAGAATATTCTAAACGTAACAGTCGCTACACTTAATATAAAGCTTAAGTATGACAACCTTAGCCATTCCCATAAGCTTCAATATTAGGTGTAAGGCATGCTCTTACAATATTTAGAGGATCATACTTTGGAATATGAAGCTTAAGAAGATATGATAACAAATTAAGAAATGGAAATCATAATATTCATTCATCCATAATAATTGTCTTACAAGCCTTAGGGGCATTCCCTCGCCAAAATAACTATAGTCTATTACAAGCAATTTTCTCATGAAGTCTACATCTAAACTAATGCTAAACTTCATCTAAAATTCCTTAACCAAAAATGGAAATACCTAGCTACAAGGTCCTCGTGGTCTCAACCGCAAGTAGCTAAACTGCAAAAGATATCTATAGGGATATAAGCTAATAGGCTTAGTGAGAATAATTTCCATAAGTAAATACTTGAGTAACAAAATTCAAACAAGTTATTTAAGCATGCAAGTGAAATGAAACATACACGTGAGCAAGCAAGACGTATAATTTTTCGGGAACTATATGTTGAATGGATTCACCCTCCATTCAAGGTTTGGTGATAAGTAATCTCAAAAAAAAGTTTTAGTTAAGTTATGCTTTCGATCATTGCTGCCAAGCATATTAAGTCTACTCGGGTTGAGCCATGCTTTCGGATTACTGCCAAGCATTGGTTTAATTCCATGTCGCCAAGCAATCACTTTCGATCATTGCCGCCAAGTGTTGCTTTCGACCGTGTTACTATCCTTTTCATCCAAGGATAATAACCCCATGCAATGTGACTCACTTCGTGGTATGCATGAATCAATTTATTTAAAATATCATAGCATCATCATTATCAAATTTTAAGGTGATCATAGAGTTTCAGACATATCAAATTCTATACTAAAATAAGTAATTCTTTACAATCAATTCTCACCTTGATATTCTTAGTGTTCTTGCATACAAATTTGCATAAATGGCATTTTTTCTTTCCTTAATTCTAATGCATCTATACTACAGTACAATCAATTACACAATTTAAGGAAATAAACTCACGTTGCTATAGGATACTTGTTCTAAATGGATGAGATATTGAACAATCCACTTAGTCAAAATAATCATCGGGATACGATATTCTCCCTTGGGATCACCTAATCAAGAAAAATACCCATAATGAGTATTTCTTAATAACTCTCTTAATATTTGATAAAACTATGTCATAAGAACGTCAAAGTTCGCTAGAAGACAATTCCAACTTAAAATGGCCATAACTTGGTCATTTTAACTTAAAATTGCATATAATACCGTTTTCTACCTATTCAAAAAGATCTATCCGTTTCTAAAACTATTTTCATCAAACTAAGTCATTTATGCTCTAGAACAATGGCGATCAAATTCACCACGAAATCTCCCATCCCAAAAGCAATGGTTTCAATCATCAAATCAGCAAAAATTTCTTTGATAAATATTTAATTATGTATATAGTTGAGAAATTAATTTTTATAGATATATAATTCATATTTCATGCATGCTCAAGTATTTGTTGTCCATCCAATAATTTTTAATAAAAACAATGTTAGTTAGAAGTTTGGAAAAATCATAATTTACAAGAAATCTTTTTGTAAATCCTTTAAAAATGGATATTTTGATTCCTTTGTTTTCAAAAAGTATTTTATGATTATCTTATTATTTTCTTTGATGACTTTTCTATCAAAAATGAATTTTTATTTTTCCTTTTGAAACTTTCAACATAGTGTCACATTTCCTATTAGTTTTGTATGTATTTCTTTTGACTATTATTTTGTACTTTTTAAATCTTAGTTTGAAAACTTACATTCCCTTTTTATATTATGTTTCTAAGGAAAAACATTTTCATAACAAGAGTTCATCTTCCTTATTTTTGGAAAACAACTCTATTACTTCTAAAGTTATGGTTTTAGAAAAAGCCTATCAAAATGATGATATTTCCAAAGTCATAATGAGTTTTTTAAAGCTTTCAGATAATAGATGCCTTTTATTAATTCTAAATTTCTTTTAGGACTTTCCTTTGGTGACAACAATCTCTTTTGTAAAAATTATAGTTTAAACTTAGTGGTCTAGACAACAATCTTTATTTTGCATGAATATGAGAATAATAACAAGAAAAATTATAACAACAAAATAAATGACAAAATAATATAAGTCAAGTATTGAAAGTCTTAGCTTTGAATCAAAGCTCTCGGACTAAGAAATGAACTAGTCTTGAAAAGAAAAGAGAAAATATTATTTTGACTTGATAAGAACAAGTCTAAAATTAAAAGACTAGTCTTAAAATAACATATAAGTAATTAAATTGTAATAAAAGTAAATAAATTGCATTGCATAAAAAAATAAATAAATAACAAGTGAGCTTATATGCTCCAAAGAATATTTATATATATGGATATATAAATATATTTAATTAGATATAATAACAACAATAATATGAGTAAAGTAAAATAACAACATAAAAATATATAAATAAATATTCATGAGCAAGAACAATACATGAACATAGTGTAGCTTCCATAATATTAAGTTTAGGAAACTCACACCATGGTCATATAAAGTTACATGACATAGTAGTAAAAATATGGAAAGAAGTTTTTACCTAAAGAAAATATGGAGTAGCATGAGTGAATGGGTTTTTGGTATATGTAGAAAAAAGTTTAGGAGTATTTTGGGAGAGTTTTGAGAGAATATTTGGAGAGAGTTTTGAGAGGAGAATTTTGGTAGTGAATTTGTGAGTAGATGAAGTGTGAAAGAAATGAAAAAGGAATGGGGTATTTATAGGAAAAGAGGAGTGGATTTATGTAATTTAATTAAAGAAAAATTTGAAACAAAAAAAAAAAGAAAGAGGAAAGAAGGGGGCACCAGCCTTGATGAGTGAGATAGGGAGAGATGTGATTTTTTGTTTTTTTTTTGTTTTGTTAATTAAATATAATAATATATAAGGTAGATGTGATATAACGTTATGGAAAAGATAAAAAGTAAGGAAAATAGGTATTTAGAGTGTAAGACTAGGTGTTGGAAAAAGTAAAGATAGAGGAATAGTGTAGAATAGTAATTAATAGTATAATATAAAGTAAATGTAACTAATAAAGTATTGGTAAGAAAATACGCGTATAAATGCGATATCTGATTTTTTAACTGCTGAAAATTTATAAAACTAATATTTTCGAAAACCTTATATTTTTACGAGTCTAACGGTATATCTAGAATATTTTTACTATTCCAGCTCTAGAACACGTTTTTCGAAAACTGTATCCGTTTGAGTTCAAAACGAACTGCAGTTTTACTATATATTTTAAAGCTTTCTTATGTTATTACAAACTATTCTACATACTAATCTCTTACTTACTCACTTAGGGTTACGAACAAGGAATCGCCGGACTTAAACTATTTCGTCTAACTGAGGTTTTGTTGACTTTAGGGTTTCCAGTTGACCTTCTAATTAGGGTTTGAGCTTAACCGATCGCAAAATTTTTGGGGTTTACATATCACATTTTACATCATGTTTAATATTAATTCTTAATAATCCTTTTATAATATTCTTTTTTGATGCTTTTTCTAGTTGAGAAAAAATAACATGTCTTAACCATCTATGCTAAGCAACCTTATGATCATTCATAGATAAAAGACAGCAAGCATTCTCAACTTTAGTAGATTTTATGAGATATGTATTCTGTTTCCTAAAACCTTCAAATATTTTACTACCATATTCATAAAATGCATAGCATTTATTTTGTTCAAAAACCCTTTTATGTCCCTTATCACATAGTTGACTAATGCTAAGTAAATTATGTTTCAAGCCTTTCACAACATAAACATTTTCTATGATGTAAGGAGGCATACCAACATCTTTGGCTGCAATTATTTTACGTCTACTGTCATCTCTGAATTTTACATATCCTTTTTCTTCCCATGTTATACTATTGAACAATGAAGCATTTCCGATTATATATTTGGAACATTCACTATCTAGATATCATGTCCATTTGATTTATAATTTTAAATCGCGAAAAATTGGGAGTGATTTTTGCATTTTTTAAATATTTCTTTTATGATTCTATATTACATTTTTTACAATTATTATAATCTAGTTTTGTATAATTAGGGAGATTACAATAAGTGGAACATTATTTTGATTGTTTTGAGTTTTAAAGATTGATTTTATGGCTATTTTGAAGGAAATGATACTTATTTGGTTAAAATTTTGGTTTTAAGTACTTATGGTGTTATTTGAGCTTAATTAAAGAAGGATTGTTGATGACTTGAAGCAATTTTAGTTGAGGCAAGACAAGTTAGAATGGTATCTAGCAGCACCTAGGGTGTTTTTTTTATCAAGAGTGCCTTCTCAACCCTTAGTCCTCGATGAAGCTCGGTTTCTTTGTCCAAGTTTGTTTAGGGTAAAATGTCTATTTCGACGCATTACTTCATCCTTTAGTTAACTATTAACCAAAAGCTCTATACCTTGGATAAACTATAATCATGGGCACCACTTCCCGATCTACCTGTTACTTTGTAATAGGCAACAGAAGACCATGAGAATTTGTTTTTCCTCTATCCGTTTTCCACACAAGTTTAGGCTACTGTAGTTTTAGAGCTTAGGTGTCCTCTTTCTTTCAACACTTGGCAAGGTGCAATGAATGGTTCTCTTCTTCAAATCCTACATCATCTTGCTTGTGTCAACTACTCTTTCAGCTTCAATATGCTACCTTTGGAGATTGAGAAACTCTATTTGTGTGGGGAAGTCACAAGTAGTTCCTCTTTTGACATGCCAAATCCTTACTACATAAGAATCCTTAGTTCCTAGAAGTTTGGTTAGTTTCTTTTTTCTGTGACTTTTGTATGCTATCCACTTGTGGATGGCTTCTGTATTATTTGATTGGTTCCATCTAGTCTTGATGTTTTAGGTTAACCCTAGTACGCCTTGAGCGCTTGTATTTTCCTCACTTGTTTATCAATGAAATTATTTATTCAACCAAAAAAAAAAAATTAGTTAAGGTTTGTTGAAATTGGAAAAAGTGTAAAGTACAAGTGTCAAAACAACATGTGCTAAGAAGTTATGTTGAAAACCAAAGTACACAAGCACATTAACGACCC
This sequence comes from Combretum micranthum, assembly GCA_024138025.1. Classification (NCBI taxonomy): domain Eukaryota; kingdom Viridiplantae; phylum Streptophyta; class Magnoliopsida; order Myrtales; family Combretaceae; genus Combretum; species Combretum micranthum. The sequence goes on along the minus strand of JAMXBD010001795.1, from coordinate 39,518 downwards.
AAGTCATGTTAAAGACAAATTCAAAGATTTAATTTTAAAATGTATCTATTTGAAAAGATATGGTCAAGACTAGAGTCCTACATGTACATTTAGAAGGAGTCTTTCTTAGGGTGGAAATTTAGAGATTTATAAAGATATAATGATTTGAAGGGAATCCACTTTTGTTCTATAATAAGTGTTCCTCTTTGTTATAGAGCATAAGTAGCAAGATATAGGGTTTCTTATAGAGAGAGAGTAGCAAGAGAAAGTCAAGATTTTTGGAGTCATTGAAGATTGCAAGATTGAAAACAAGAAGTTTACTATGCTTTCTTTTCACTTTTTAGTTTTTGTGTATTGATTGTTAAATTCATGGGAGAGTAGAGGGTTTTTACCTTAACTTTGAAAAACCTCAACTTTATTATGTTATTGGATTTGTTTTATTTCAATAGTAGATTAATTTCTTGAATTTGTTTATGTGTGCTTATTTGTTTCTTGAATTACTATTTCCTAGTGTGTTGATTTAATGTTAGATTTTATACTTGTAGTTTGAGAAATCACAATTATAAATAGATCTTGCATCAACAAAGAGAATCACATGCACGTGTAGGGGTGTGATAACTTTTTTATATTAGATTAAATCTTAGGTTATGTTTATATCTAATAAAGGATTCTTTATATGTATAATGTAGTTTTAGATTGCTATTAAATAGGAAGAGATTCTGGTGGATTAGTATAGGGTTAAGGATTGGTAATATCAAAAGGGATATTAATCTAATTGAAAAATTCTACAGTTGAATAATTTATTGATTGTATCTTGATTTATCAATCAATTGACTCTTGTTTTGATAAAAGTTACATGCTAGGGGTAGAAGTAATTCAAAGTTAAGGGTAAGTCTTGCAATTTGATATTTAAAAAAAATTTCTTGACTGAAGTAGTGATAGTTAAGAGTAATATTAGTAGTAATTTACAAGCAATTGATTTTGTAGGTTAGATAATAGGATAAAAGTGATTACTAGTAGTACATGGAAAAGATTCCTGAGAATGACCCAATACTTACACTATGTTTGGTAATCTTTTAAAAGGTGGAAAGTTGTGGGAAGGAAAAGGGTGGAAAGAAATCAAAGAAAAAGAAAGTTTTACTTATGTTTGGATATTAAAAGGAAAAATAGTGGAAATAGAAGAGAAATATGACTAAATTGTCCTCTATTATTTGTGTCTTCTTCCATTCTTAAGGGTATCTTTGTAACCTATATACTTCTACTCTTTTCCAACCATTTCTCTTCAATTTTACTGAGAAAATTTTGACTCTTAGAAGTCGAAACATTTCCATTGTCTTCATCCACTTTCTACCCTTTTTAAAATAACCAAACATCCCTTTTCTTTCCATTTTCATACCTTTCTCTTCATTTCCGTAGGTTTCTTCTCTATCCAAACATAATGTTAATTCCTATTCTATGATTGATAGTTATATTTTCCCTAAAGTGGTCATAAGAAAAGATTTAGCATTAGATTTTGAGCTTCTTAGAAAATAATGATATTAAAAACTTATTTGTCTTTTTGTGTGTATGTAGCATTAAGGGGCTTTCCCCTTATTGAGCTCATACATTGTGGTCACCAGATTAATCAAGTCTGACTATAGATTTTCCAACAAACCTTACAAGGAGTTTTAGGAACTGTAAATTTGTTGCTTGAACAACGAGATAGACTTACGTACCAAGGGTTCTTCGCGTTGCAAGTCCCTTTCTAGACAAAACTGCTTAGCAATTACTCTCGATGAGTTCCTAACTATACACTGGGCTTGGAATGTGAAGATTCTGTGGGAGGATTACTTTGTCTTGTTTAGTAAACTTATGAAGAACTTAGTTATGTATTAAAGACGTTATCTAATGTGTGAAGTTTAAGAACTTTTTGTTGTAAGTTGCTTCCTTGTTGTTATGGCTATATTCTAAAGGCTTTATAAGTAGTTCTTACAATGCTAGTGATCCGGTACTGAACCCATTTATAACAAGTAAACCTAAATGGCATGAGATGAAAGAACCCATTTTCACTGCAAAAATCATCAATGTTTGTATTACCACATTTTTCTTTCTTTTCTTTAAGTGATGTGCTGAGCTCTCCAGCAGTAGGTCTATGCTGAGAGGAGCGAGCAATCATTGATATGCCTTAGGGAAAGTCATGCACATGAATGAGATGGATGAAGGAAAGGGACACTCACCAAGAACAAGATATTATTGATAAGGCAACTACAGGTTCCTCTCCCTATCCGAAACCATAAGACGACTCACCAACTTATGACACTACTAGACAGAGTCATATTAGTCTGGTGTTGTATGAACCACAGTGGGAGCACTTGTGGTAAAGCCAGTGGAAGGAAGCATTGCCTCTTTTCTCACAGTCATTACATAAAATATCCTGCAACGAGGTTCATACAATTTATGCGTCATCCATGTATAGCGAAACTAAATTACAAATGAGGAAGAAAGAAGAAATAATGGAAGAATAAGTTTTACCTGTGTCCTGCCAGCATACTCATCTGGAATAGTTTCTTCAGCCAATACTGCATCCAACATCTGAAAATACACCTGTCCAATAGGTTCTATATAAGTTTCCTGTCCCATTCACAATATAAACAAAGCATGTTTGGTCCATACATTTTGGATTTTCCTTATCAGGAGTTAAACTAAGTTATTGCTTAAGGTTAAAAAGCAATAAATCATACAATTTTACATAAAAAACAAGCTCGTTAAATTTGAGTATGCAAAATTTGGATTTAACTTCAAGATCAATTGATAGTATGCAAAATTTGGATTTAACTTCAAGATCAATTGATCTAAAAATTTTAAGTGTTTAGACATGATAAATGTGCATGGATTTAGTTCATTTAACCCATTTACTAATTGGTCAAGTTGACGTGATTACCACATATGGTGGTATTAATCAAACAGTTAAAGATCTAAATTCAACAATAATGATATAAATGCACATGGCATTTTTTACCCGCATATCTCCAAGTGACTTGCTACAGATTGGGCACGTATAGTGAGAGCAAGTATAGTCCTGGCAAATGCACGAGAATTGTAGGTCTTAAATATTACAATATAGATGAAAACAGCATTCATATTGTGAATATTTTCATACCTGGAAACATGCTGAGTGCATCAAATGGCCACATGGAAGAGCCTTCACAGGCATATTTGACGTAAAAATGTATTCATGACATATTGGACAGTTACCCTCGAAGCATTTCTCTCTGCATATGTGCACTGAGAGTGTCCTTGACATACAAGCATTGCAGTTCATGCAATGAAAATAATCAATTCCCAATCCCCTTCCTACTCGGCAAAGGTTGCAGTAAGGGCAGTGATAGATTTCTCTGCTCATATTGCAAGTGATACAGCTTAGGTTCAAAATATTCCACAATCAAGAAGATGGTTAAAGTAACATAACTTAGCAATAGACAAAAATTAAATCTCTCTCTCTCTCTCGCATTTTTTTTTTTTTTTTTCCTTCTTCTTCTTTCAGAATTATAAAAGTCAAAACCTTATTGCAATTGGCAGGCATATATTCACAATACACACTCAAATAAGTTCAATATCAATCCGTAAGTACATGAAGTTGAATCTAAAGATCTGAGAAGAGGTATGGTTAATGTGTAGTTTCTAATAAGGTCAAGCAAATGTTAAAAGCAACTCCACAACTGACTGATCTAAAAGCTTAAGTTTTCAAATCAATGAAGATTTTTAATAGTTATCACTAACTCTTCCTTATTTGTAGGTTGCGATTTCTAGCTTAAGTTTGTCAAATGGAAAACTTAAAAAAAAAAAAGGTAGGACTCCAAGCGCAAATGCCAATGTACAGATTCAAACTGAAGTATCTCTTTTTCCTTTGTCATGTTGGGTTTAGCCAATCAGTCTAATGTTTAAGCTTGTAGATTTAAGTGGGTGATCTATAGTTATTGATCAACAGTAAAAAGCTATATATATGAACTTTTTACCTCTCATCATAGATTCTACAGATCTTGCAATAGTATTTCGCCATGCACAGGTTGTTACATGAAGGTGTTGTGCATGTTGGCCCAATTGGCTGAATCATCAAACATTTCATGCACATCATTTTTGTAATTGTTTTCCTGCACACATACTCCAGGCACAACTAGTATTACGATCTACATATAAGACCTTGTAGTGGAAAGGCAGTATTTAGTAATTTTTCTGACACATATATGCACCCTTCTACACAAATATCTTTAGGTACCTGTCCACTGAATGATCAGTCATCTCATCATGGCATCGTATACATGTGTAAAGTTGGTTGCAACAGGTTGCAAGCAGTTTGCAGTTCCTTTTATAGTGCTTACATCCATAGATCTTCTTTAAAGAATCATGATAAGATGGGGACTGGCCTGGAATTTTTTCAGTAATAGGACTGCCACCAATGTCTGAACCTGTTTTCTGAGTGGCAACAATCCACCGGCTGAAAATATGAGGAAGATAGAGTCAACTTCATTCATAGAAGAATAAGTCTTTGAAGGATGAAGTTTCCTTATACTAAATGGTATCACCATCAATATCCTGTCCAATCACATATAGCAAATATGAAGAATCTATAGTATGACCTCCACCTTCTGGATTTTTGTTCATCTATTCAGCATGATTGGATGGCACACAGATGAGAACACCATTTTGGTACGAGGAAACTCTATCTTTTTTTTTTAAACTCAAATCAATATTGTCATGTTCTAGATATGCAACCTCATCATCAGGTTCTGTATTATGTGTGATTTCTGTTGGGAGTCCAAAGATGAGTCTCGGGATACTCTTCTGATTGCAGCTTCAAGCTCCTCTTGACTAATGGCTCCAAGATGTGCATGATAGCTGGACTCCTGGCTGACTTGCACGCTGCTTGCAGCTTTAGACTCATAGGAATCTTCATTATTCCCCAAGTGCATGTCATTAATTAATTTCACGTATTTTGAACTATCCTCACTGCATTTATCACCTTTCACTATTTTTGCTGTATAATTTCCACTAATTTCCTTAGATTCCTCTGTGGCAGATTTGTCCTTGTGGAGCTGGATGCCTTTTTCACAATGTATCTTCGCTTGAGGTTCTTTGCAGATATCTTTTGAGAGATAAGTAGATATAATCTCAAAGGGATCTACAGTTTTTGAGGGACAAGCATCAGGCTTTATCATCTTAACTGTCTCATCGACCTCCCACCATTCACTCAACCACTCATCAAACATTGTCTTTTTGGTAGCTCGTCTCCATATCGCCATTACAGCATTTTTTTCTTCTGGTTCTAATGACAACATGAGCCAGGGTATCATGACTTGTAAAATTTCTGCTTTTATTCTTCCAAGCATGTTTCCGATGACCTTTTCCTGTTCCTCATTTGAAAAGGATTCCCTGAATAAGGACCAAAGCTCAATCTGTTCGTGACGAATATGGTCAGATAGTATTTTATGCATTGATCTACACATGTCCTGGAGCTTTGTACACAGCTGAAGATGACTTCTATGAGCCATTCTCGAGTCAGAAGTATGAGATAAAACTTGTAACTTGGACATCTTATTGAGAATGATGGAAATGTTATTGAAATGCTCCACCTCCATTTTATGGTCAATCACATAGGAATGGCTAATATTTTTAACTTTCCCCTTCTCCTCTAAAGCCGGAAAAGCAATCTCATCCTCACAATTACTGTGAATTTGGTATAGATGCTTTATAAGATGAAACCGCTCTTGGAATTCTTTTAGAAATTGAACATCTTTCGCTAGCTGATTTGAACATTTTACAAGATTTTTTAGATCTTTCTCGAAAGCCTTGTGGAAGAAGAAGATGAGATCAATTGGCTTTGATCTAGTCACATCTGAATAGTCATCACTTTTCTCACCAGATGATTGAGACAAGATTGGTCGGCTAACTGTTAGAGGGAATAGTATGTGCAAGTTGATTTTGCGAGAATATGGTAAACCAACTCTATTGATACTGGAGAAGATGGAAGATGAGGAACAAGCAAGACTTTTTCTCATTGGAATGGAAAATTCAGCATCATTTATTCTAGCTTTAGGTTCTGTGCTAAAGCTAGCCAATATTATACATTCGCTGTGTTCCTCTACTTTCTCAGACCAGAGAAATGATCTTCCATAAACATCTTGAAGAAATTCCCTGAAGTTGTTGGCATGCTGCTCATTTGTATAGTCAACATGAAACCACTCATCTAGGAGGGATGTGAAATGTTCTTGATATCAAAACTTACTTGCTTGAGAGTTGCAAGGATGGACTTGGAATTCTTATCAGATAAATGAGGAGAAAACCAAGTAATTACACATCTCAATAATCCAAGTGGCAACACCTGAGTGCTTCCATAGAGAAGCTCTCCTTGCATGTCATGACTACACTTTTTTTTTATTGTTTCAAACACCTAGTGAAAACAACGACCATCAATAGTGTATTGCAGAGTGTAACAACATGACAAATGGAATATCTAAGAAGTTTCACATCAGAACAAAAACACAAATAGAGGTAAAAATATATAAAAAGAAAAAGTATTGACATAGATACTATGTGGAAAACCCCAAATTCCTAGTAAGAGAGAGAAAAACTAAAAGATCTACTTTAGTGTAACAACGCACTAAGTTCTCCTAATCCAGAGCAACTATAATCACTATCCAGTTCTAGTTGGTTTTTACAGAGCTCCTATAAGTTATCATTACACTGTACTGGAATAACTTGGTCTATGACCAATTACAAAAGATAAAATCATTGTGTAAATTTAAAATACTCTAACATAAGAATACACTAGAATACTAAAAACTAGGAGGATGAAGGTCTCATAATATTTTGTTGTGACTATTGATGGAAAAATGTACCTTGGACGCTTGAAAAGTGAAGAATTTGCTGATGACCATTAGAAGTGCCTTCACTTCATGGCAAAGCTTAGTTACATCATCTGTCACATTATATTGAAGCACCCAATGAATATTTTCGAGTTGCCTTCTATATGGAAGTTGAGCCATCACAGGAAAATCGCAGATTTCCTCAAGTTCCTTCAGCATAGGGATGACAAGTTGATCCAAGAAGTGACTGCAAATCTCAGACCAACAACTAAGGTTATAAACAACAACCTGAAATGGTACTTATAAGGGTCATCAATCAAGCACAACTGAAATAAAATAATACACATGGTAGAAAGAATGAAAAAATTTAGCAACTTAAAAACCAAAAACATCATTGTACCAATAGAATGAAAGCATGTCTGCCAAAAATTTTAGGTGAAGAATGATCGATGATAAATTTGAGGAGTTTTGAGAGCTTTGTAGTTGTTTGAGCCCTTCAAGAGTTGTCTCCAAATCCTTCCAAATGGCAAGATGCCAAGCATGGACAACATCAATAGGACTACACTGGATGTATTTATCAGAGAATTCTTCTTTTGGCTTTGAACTATCTGTAGAAATGCTAGCAGATGCATGAATTTGGAGGATGTTTCTCATTATTCCATGTCCCAAGGGAACTCTAGCTCTTACTTCTGTCTCATTGCACATGATTTGTCGATATTATCAAAGCAGGAAAGGATCACCTTCCATTACATTAGAAAGTAGTTAGTGCCCGGATTAGGTAATAGTTGCACCATCAATTAAGGTTGAGCTTCCCCATACCTCTTGTAGTAGTTTATGTTTAGGCACTATGTCCCTAACACAATCAGCTATTTGTTGCTGTTCCGTGGAGACAAATCTGATATTATCCATGGCAACAACTTCCGAAGGAACATAAGAGGAACACTACAAAAGAAATTCCACATGAGTGAAGCCTGTTCCTCCTGAGAAAATAGCTTTTTTAACAGTGGAAACACCTGCTTCAAGCATACTCCAATTAAAAATCAATTGCAAGTGTACAAAACATAGAAGTAAAATGATTAATGCCTGAAATTTGGATGACTTGTCCCCTATATTGATCAAAGCATAAGGTCTATATTAATTACTGACTATGTCGTTACCTGTTTCTCTTCCTTGACCATATGCTTGCAAACAATGGTCTGTAGGGTGCCAACGCAGAACATAAGTTCCTGCAGTAGCTTGGAGTTGCTATCACCACTATCCATTATGCCATTAAACGATTGAACAACTGAGTTAACAAGATCATCAATGCTTCTGTGTTCGAGAGAATATGCAGAGGAAATGTTCTTTACATGTCTATTGAGTGCCAAAAAGATAACCTATTAAGAATCTTTCCAAGTTAGAGAATCGATATTTATGCAATGAAAAAGAATGAAGGATCATCTTTTATAAACAAACAAGTGCCAATATCTTGTTCTAAAAGCTAAAGATATTGCCTACAGTCAAGCACATGGAAATAATTAAATAGGCTTCGAACTCAATGAGGATAGAATGAATGCATATTGATTTGAACTTAAGACCTCCAACTCTAATACTATATTGAAATAAGCACCAACTCTAATACTATATTTAAACTTACAGATAAGGTTGTGTATTAATTACTTAACCCCAAAATCTACAATTTTAGATTTAGCTCCATCGTCAATTGAGCAAAAAGTTTAAGCTTGCAGATTGGTTTGAACTTTCACATTACTTTAACACCTAGATCTTCTAATAATCCTCACTGATCTTGCACTTATATTAACCTATTATGTGTGGTTCACTAAAACGGAAGGAAACCACAAATGAGAAGCAATTTGTTTGGTATTATTTTGTTTTATGATCAAGGGTATTGAAATAAAAGTAACATTCCATGAAGAATAACAATTATTCTAGTGAAGCGAAGGAATAGAAATTCCATATTTATTCCAAACTTTATGAAATGACCGTCCCATAAGTAATAAAGGCATAGCTGCAATTTCACTCAAGTGAACCAAAAGCAATAATTATGCTCAGTTATCGTCGATTGCTTTTATTTTTCCATGGTCCTGCAGGCCAAAGTTCTCTGCATTTCCACCAGAACATGGTCAATGAGGTTGATGTTGATGTTGATGTTGATTTATCCTATAGGCTAAAGTAAAAGCACAAACCTTTTTCTTTCACAGAAACATGCTTAACTTTTTCTTCATGTTCTTTCCAACTTCTGTCAATATTGCAAAAGAAAGAAAAAATATTCCTTCGGCTAAGCCCAAATTCATCATGTGAATCACTCGCCAGACCCCACTACTAAAGATGTCGGGAAATGGACAAAAGGGGCTTTATCTGATTTATTTGGATAATTTACTTCATCTTATTACTTGACAATAATAAACTAAACTAGCGAACTCAATAAATAATTTACTTTTTCCATTTTATTGCAAATTGATCAGTTTAGGAGCCATAGCTTTTTAAATCTTACCAATAAAATATGAGCTAATCATTAGTTTCTACTAAAATATCTCCTTTATCATTTGCTAGATAGAATGATAACGTACCGGCAAAAACCTTTGCCTTTTGCTTAGAGCCCAGGAGACGCTATCGGGCCTGTATGCCATTCATAAACCCGGAAATTAAAGGCCATTCTTTTCCTTTTCCTCTCTAGATATACTACAATTAGTGCCAGCAATTGCTGACATGATACGATAACACAAAGCACAACATGACGAGAGAAAATACGAGACATATCACGACACACAATATGAACTGCATAACGACACCCGTATGATACTTATTTGTAATCTATAATCAAATTCATATACCTATAATATTTACACGAATTAGAGACAAAATAAAGACTCAAACACGATTCATTAAGCTGAATTCCCAGAACTTACTAAAATTCTATTGGGCATATGCTGAATTGCCAGCACTTACTATAATTTTATTGGAAGGTCATGCCCTGGGCCATGAGGGTCTTGGCACATGAACCCAATATTGAGTTTTCAGGTCAACCCTTAGATGTAACTTACCTTTGTTATTCTATACAGGACTTAAATTATCAAAAATTTCATCTTTCATTTTCACTGAACAAGGTAGCAGTACTGATAATCATTATATAATAAATATAATAGCACACATTATATTTACAGGTTTAGATATTTATGTTGTGATGCATAGTAAGGTATTAAAGTCGCCGCCATAAGTAAGAAATTATTATGCAATAAATATAATAGTCATGCCTCTTAAGCTTAAGTGTTTGTGGCCTAACCTTAACTGTTATAATTAGAAAAAGAACAGTACGCATAGCACTGCCTAACCTCATCTTCTGCAGCACAATGATACTTATAAGCAATTTTGAAGAACTCAAATTTCTCTTTAAGTTCCACCACCATCCCAAGGCAGTCGGCCTCCACCACACTCTCCACCAGAGCCTCTGCACCACGGTAAAGCTCGGCGAGCTCGGCCCTCAGGGCCCTGTGGAAGAAAACCAACAAAAGGATCGGAGACTCCACAAGTTGCGCCGTGGAGAAAGATTCCTCTGAAAAAGATGGCTGCACCACCTCCACCTCCTTTTCGGCTTCCTCGGACTGGCATGGACGCCACCCATGTACTATGTGGGAGTGCATAGAGAGAGAGAGAGAGATCGACAGGGAAGAATTTGCATTGGAAGAGGACATAGATATTTAACGTTGTGCGTCGTGTCAGTTTGTTTGTTTGTTTGTTTGTTTTTTAATTTTCTTTTTTTTTTTTTTTTTTTTTTTGAGAATTTTAAATTTCAGTTATGTTTTAAAATACCGTTTGCCTTTGCCAATAAAATAAGAAATACCGTTTGCCACGCTCGTTGATTAAGACATAATACCTAAGGCTCTTTATTTATGGAGTTAGATTCAATTAATCTCATTTGTTTAATTTTGTTCTTATACTGTTTTGGGAAATTTATTTCGTTTTGGTTTTTCTATATTTTGTTCGTTAGAACATGGAGATTCCTTATAAGGACATGAAATGTTAGGTCAAGATTTTTGTAGTTTTCTGGGTGTTCACAATTTCAATCACATAATCTATATCATTTCTTAAAATAGATTTAACTTCCATCAAGCTTTTTAAGTTCTATAGGAACCTATACTTACAACATTTCTGGTTAGTACATAAATCCAGATGTTTGAACATTAAATTGCAGTATAATCTGGCCAATGAAATTGCAAGAGTAAGAAGGCTGAGTTTGGAAATTCAAAGTGATATATTTGGCTAAGTGACTCGATAGGAGCTTATTATTTGTGTTACAGTAATTAATTTAAAAGTTAAATTATGGTTAAAATCAATCAAATATAGGGTACTAATTAATAAATTTGCTCAAGTTACGTTTTTAAGTAAGTAGAACAAATTTGAAAAATTAACGAAGTGTTATTATCAATGATTATTTAAATTGCTTAAAATTTGCATAACTTATTTTGATCGGAGACACGATTGAAATATCTTTTCTAAACGTGAAATAGTGTGTTACTATAAATAAATGAATACCTTAATTTTGTGAGTATGCAATCCTTTCGTTTGTTAAAAAAGCGTCTTCTTAATACTTCGATCAAAATTGATTTTATTAGAAAACTAACCTTGTCATTGCACTCCTTTTTTTTTACAATTATATTTATAATTTTTATGCACTATACTATCCCCTTTTTTGTCTAATCTCTAAAGAAGTGAGCATTTAGATCCTCAATCTTAGAAACAATACATTTTGATCCCTACATAACAAATCTGCGATTTTAAAAGAATAATAAAACATATGTACTTTTTGTATTCTTTAATTATTTTATTGAAGAGAAAAAAATTGTAATAGAGGATAAAATACATTTTCCATTAAAGGCTCAACGTTTTAAATTTAAGTCCTGTATTTAAAGATAAAAAATCTAAATAAATATAAAAAAACTAATGGAGATTTGAGTTTGTCGAACCAAAGGTCACTCTGATCCCTTCCCCTAGACGGATTATCCCACCATTAATTTATCCATTAAAATAAATATAATAAATAAAATATTAACTATATGAGTGACTCGATCATAGTTGGATATAATGTGAGCTGTTAGGTTGTAATAGGATCGGTCATGTCAAAAGTAATGATAGAACTATAGAATTTTGTTAAAAGTAATTACTATATTAAGATTTGGTGTAACTTAATTATATAGACTCTTAAAATCACATCTTCAACACTTAGAAACAAATATCTAAACAAGTGGATATGTGTTGCATTTCCTAAATGTGAGTTTTGGTTGCATGATATGCTTTTATCAAATATGTAATTTTAATTGACCTTTTAGTAATAAATTTCAATTAGGTTTATTTTAGTAAATAATTTAAAATGAGATTCTAAAATAGCAAAAAATTCTCAGTCTTTTTGTTTTTTTTTTTTTTTTTGGTCATCCAAAAAATTCTCAGTTTATCCATGTTATTAATCCAACTGGGAAACAGGTAAACTAGATCCAACTAAGTGGCTTTCGACTTCCTAGAAAGATTGATTACAACTAAATTAAAGTGCAAAGCATCTTTTTAGTGATATGCGTTGACAATTTGTTCTCGTCCCAGTCAGAAATGACGATTCAGTCCCTGCCCTGTGTGGCAACAAAATTAAATCATCTGCCAACTGGATCATTGCAACCTCAGGATTTTTCTAATTTTGATGATTAACTCCCAAACATGACTTAATTAGTGGAGCTTGCCGAAATTTCACTTGGTTTATACTCATAATAACTGTTGGAAATTGAAATAACGTGAATACTTTTTTTTTTTTTTTTTAAGTAGTATAATGGGAGGAAATGAACCTGATATCGATACCTTCAAAGTTTAGGGTGATGCTATAAAGGTAGAAGGCCATTGGCATGCATACTACTGTTGTTATAAAGATTTGCATCAAAATGATTAGTTAATTATCCATCTGATTTTTTATTTTGCAATCAACAAAATGGTAAGTGTGCACTTTTCCCATATTTTATGATTGCAAGTAGCCCATTTATATTTGTATTCTGAAAAGTATTCTAGGGATGCTAGATGGCAATTTTATGCTTCAAAAGTTTGAAGCCAGATTTAAAAAAAAAAAAAAAAAACCTTAATATAATCAATTAGCAAATAAAAAAAAAAAAGGATTCTCCTTTCTTTTTCCTAATTTCATGCTTTTTTCATTTCAGTATTTTTTTATCCAACGTCAAAGACCTTTTTTTTTTCCTTTCAAAGATTTATAGATTTAAACACTCCATCTCAAAAACAGAAAACTAAATGCACATTTCCAATTATAAAAACTGACATGAAGTTAGAAATTATCAAAGTAGAAATGTTTGAGTTTTGATTATTAGTCTATTACTTCTTTCAATATAGTAGAAAAGAAACAATATGTCCTTATCTTTTAGACAATTTGTTTGTATTTAGTTAACCAACAAGTTCAAAAGGAAGAGAACATTTACGAGAATTTGGCACAATCATGAGATAAACTGGTCGGTTTTCTCAAAACTGGTTTTTAGTCTGAGGCCCCCTTTGATTGCACAAACTATTATTACTACGGTATGAATTGAGACCTAGTATGCCCCTATAATGTTTGGGTTCAAACCAAGGAATTGGCTCAGCAGGTTCTGACTCAAGGACCTGCCAAGGTTATCAGTCCTAACCAAGTGTGTTATAGGCCAACAACGTATGGCAAAGACAACCAGGCAAGGATAGAAGAAATAGTAGTTTATCACAAGAATTAGTTAGATTGGTAATAATTACAACAAATTGTAACTAAATAACAACCAAAACAATCATCATGTAAACATCTATAAATAGATGATAGAAAGAAAGCAAAAGGGTATCGAATAGAACCCATTTGTAGAAATCACTTGTGATTTAAAGTGTTTGGCTGGCTCAATGGCTAAACCATCATCAATAGCATCTTCTCAAACAGTTACATTACTATACTTTCACTTAGCTGAAAAATCACAACATAGCATTAGCAAGATAATAACCAGAGAGAAGATAACAGAGAGACTGGAGTTAGGGTTCTTCTCTGACATAAAAGGTACAATAGAGGCAAAAGGAAGTGAGATTTGAGAAAATGAGCTTATATACTTAGGTTGCATAGTAGGTTAGGCTTCAGGTGTAACATTGGTGCTCTCGTCCCCATGGATCTTGCTCTAGATCATTTCTTGATTGAGTCTTGATTTTAATTTTGTTTATTACCGAGTCATTCAAGTTAAACGTGGTACTTGCATTGTAAACATAAGCAATAAATATCGGATTTTTCAAGAAATCATTGTTAGACCTTCAAGAACATATTACATAGTTGACTATGAGTCTTGTTAAGATTTCATTAAATCAGAATTAACTCGCTGATCATCAAGAAATTTAAAAACACGTTGATTCATCATTTTCATTTAAGGATCAATAGCAAAATGGCCAACATTAGAGTCAATCTCAGCAATATCATAAGTAATCTCAACATCATCAGAAGCGACATTATCAGATCAGTAGTCAAGTTTCATCATCGACAGAATCACAATTCCAATTTCCATCATCCAAAGTGGAGAGTATCCATAAACTAATAAGTGTACTGAATTTTCATTTCAATTTGTTAATTCTAGGCTTGATAAATTGAGAATTAATCAGCCATATTATGAAATATGGTAAGTTCAACCATTACAATCACTTCATTCATCTATAGTAAGCATAATCAAGCAAGAAATCCCTAGGTTTTTAGGTCAAGATCCACTTTCTTAGGTCTTATAAGCAGAATTTTTCTTGGATTACTATCACATAGATGAATAACATTATCCTAAGGTTGTAATTTTTGCTATGCAAGATCATGCCATCATTTGGTATAATTGTATGGATGAATTCAATCATTTTCAAACCTAGGACCATTTTGCCAAGCTACTTTTCATACGCTTTAGATCGTTTGAGTATGATTGGAAGAAAGATAGATTCTATTTTGTTGATAATCATGAGAAACAGTCAGAAAATGAGTATGGTGCAGAAGAGGCTACTAATATTGATGTTTATGATGAGCATTTGATACATGCAATTTCAAAATCACATACTTATGCTTTTGAAGAATGTAGGGATGTACTAACTACATTTGAGGATGAACCTACATTGCATATTGTTGTTAGTAATGGGGACTTTGGAACTATTGAAAAATCAAATTTTAGGGTTTATGATGTGTTTTATTTATTTTATTAAAATTCTAATTAATCTTCTGATATGATCTCGGTCCACATTATTTAATTAATATCATACCATTTTCGTGATTTTCGTTTTCACTTCTTTATTATAGTTATCTTGATACGATATTTGTCGTATCAAATGATTTGTCAAATGTGTAGTTTGTGCCAATAATTATAAGCTTTCCTAAGTAATTAGCCCTAGGGTCTTGTTATGTTATATGCTATATGTTATATGTTATATGTTATATGTTATATGGTATCTTGATATTATGATTATGTATAAACTATTACTATAATTATTAAATTATGAAGGTACTTGTCACTATTATAATGTTGGATAAGAATCATATAGCATTGTTACAAGTTAATAAGTTATCATGATTAATGTAATATTAGTAATATAATAATTAATATGTTTAACTTATCAAAATTATTTTAATATGTGGATAAAGAATAGTGTTACTTATTATATGACAAAATAATCTTCTTGTTTGTTGTTGTTTTTTTTTTACTACAACGTATATTGTTAATTATAGTATACTTTTGATACTATTAATACTACTACTACTATTGTAAATTGTAATAATAATTCGTATCATGTGCCCGAAATAACCACATGATCAAATTGGTAAAGAAGAATATTTTATGGGCATTAATTTTAGACCTCTTTTATTTTATTATAATTACTTGTGTTATATTTTGAATGTTTCTATATAAAATAAATTATTTGCATGATTTGAGTGTCTTCTAAGAATTTTTACTTATTAAAAGAGGTTGTGTTATTAGTTTCTTTCAACGGTTATGATCATTTTTAATTATAAGTTTGTAAGAAAATATTTATTTGTGATTTTTTTGGAAATTTACTCGTTAAACATTGTTTGATTCTATGTGCTTGATGAATCTAGAGATATACTTATCTTATTTATTGATGTTAAGGTTTTGCTTAGTGATTAATTTACGATATTCCTTATTTGAGAATTTTCGAGGGTTTTTCTAACCATTTTTCGAAATTGATTGATAATTATTTTAAGTTTACTAGATTGTTAATAATTCTTTGATTTATCATCATTTATTGATCGCAAAAAGGTTAGGGAAAATTTTTTTGATAACGATTATGATTTTTTAAACTATAATTTAATTGTTTATATTTTAATATTCTTAAATTGTGAAAAATTAGAAGTGATTTTTGGCAACTTTTTCAAAAGCTTTTTAAAATTTTATATCATATTATTATCAATTATCAAAATCGGGTTACGTGAAAATTAAGGGGATTAAGACTTTTGGATGCTATGCATGGTGATTGCTTAAAAATATTCTATGATTAATTATCTTTCCTTTTTATTAAATGCAGGTGAGGAGATCCATCGTATAGATGCGTTAGACTCTTTATGGGTGGTATGGTTGCCGCTTACAAATACTCTCCACGTAATCTTCACTTTTTTCTATTGAATGCAAATTCTCCACAAGTTCTCCACTATTAGAGTGAAGATACCTATAATTATTATTAATATATGAGGTTGTTATTGTGATCTTTGAATCACACAATTTCTTTCATATTATTTTACCATAATTTGCATAAGATTAAGTAGTACGGATAAAACTATTTCTATTCCACTCAAAGATACTATTGATCTTTTGGTTACAGCCATGTAATTATATTTCGTTGAAGATTATTTATTGAATTACATCAACAAAATCATGGTTGTGTTTGAAATAAATACATATTCTAAGTAATATTTAAGAAAAAAACTAGAAGGTGTGAAGCTAATTGCTTTTATTTTTATAAATTTCTATCTTCATACGTAATTTTGTATTTATATGCTTATTTATGATGGTTTTTTTTTTTTTCACATATGAAGCTTCTATATAGTTTGTAATTTAACAATTATATTGTGAAATATAAAGTTTAAATAATTATGCTTGAAGTTTTAAATTATGTTTGTCAATATAGTAACTAAATATTGTTAATTGTAAATTAGTAACCAAGTTTAGATTTAGGCAACTCAAAGGATTTTTTTCCCAGCCCACTGAAAGGAATTTGCTAGAAGAAGAAATTCGAAGGAATGAGGGCTTCTTCTTCATTCCAGATTCTTTTGATTCTGCCACTTTTAATGTGAGCAAACCCAGTCAAGCCTACAATCAAGAGGCTCTTTCTAATGGCGAGATAATGATGCATCCTGCCAACTCTTATTGTCTCAACAATTCAAATCATTTATCTTAATAGCCTATTATACTTATAATTGTAAATAGAGGAACTTCAAAACCATAGAAAACAAGAAGAGGTCTGTGTATCAATGCTAATGTAGTCAGCAAAATCCGACACTATGAAATTGTACTACTACTCTCTTTTATATATATAATACTCTAATAAGATAATTTAGATTGTCCAAAGTTTTGATGAGAATATATTAAATGTAGTTTTCAATTTAAGAGACAATTTATAATACAGTTGTAATACTTTAGATACATATGTACATTCTATTACTCATGTCTTTTACAATATATTACATTGTCATCTTAATTTATATGGTTCCATTTGTATCATTCATTAAATGCTCTTTCATTAAAAGAAATAACGACAACATTATTATTATTATTATTATTATTATTATAGCAATTAGACCATGGCTTTCTACCATAAGTAATATTGTATTTATTTATTTTTAAATAACTCTTCTCGATTTTTATTTTATTGAAACTTATAAATCTGTTTTACTAAATTTTCATCATCTTATCAATTTAAGGTACAATTTTTATATAATTCCATTTCATTTGCTAATATTCACTCTCATGTGCACTTCAAGTATATAATCTTTTGAAAATTTACAAATAACATCATGTTCTTATTTTAGCGTATTGATATTTAAAATAATTTTCTCATCATATCTTGGATGAAGATATATTTCTAATATATACATATTTATATGTATATGCAATTTTAGAATTAAATTTAAATGCTGGCTTTATCATAATATAATACTGTAGGATAAAAAATTTTAGTTCCATAGCATTTGCAAAGATGAAACATAGGAGCGTACTGAATTAACATTATTGTTGCCCCTCTTCTAAAGTAAAATATGTAAATAGATTGATTTAATGAATGTGTAGTACATCTAAGGATGCAACCTGGTTGGATTTCGGAAGGGTTATATGAATCCGAACCCAAACCAAAACCCGTTATACTATAAAACATACCAAACCCAATCCTATAACCCTATAGAGTTTTCCTTTTATATCCAAATCCATTCTACAAGGTTTATTCTAAAACCCACCACCTGCCTGGTTACTTACCTAACTACCAATCCGATTACCCGTTCGACCACCCGCTCTTTTTTTTTCTCAATAGATTTAGCAGATTTAAGCCAATAAAATAATAGTTGATAATATAGTAATTCACCTTCTCTTTGCTAACATGTTTTTTAATTTAGTATGTACTATGTTTACATTTAGTAAATGTATTTACATTATAATTTTTTTTTTTTTTACTAGGACTATCAGGTCAAGTGATACAAGTCGAGTATCAATTGGGTTTTAGTATTCAAACCCGATCCTAATGCTCTACAGGATTTTTTTTACCTATATCCAAATCCAATCCTATTACGCTATAGGGTTTTTATTGGGTTGGACGGGTCGGAAATGGCCGGCCCGGTTGCATCCCTAAGTACATCAAATATTATTGTATTCACCCGTGTTTACTTTTAGTACAACAAAATATGCATGCATTACAAATAACATTACTCTGCTATCGTATTATCATATAGAATTCATTGCATATGCATCGCAGGTGCAGGTGCAGGTGCATGGTTTGCTAGCGTGTGTGTATCAAATTGCTTCTAAGCAATTTAATATCATAGAAAGAATAATTGCTTTAACCATATAACAATTACTCTATGGCATCCGGTTCAGGTCCAAGTCCAAGTCCTCATCATTGTGGTATCGAGTTAGATTTTCCACATTAGTGCATTGTAATGGATTTATGTAGCCACATTATAATAGTTTGTGTGGCACATCCGAAAAAAAAGAATACTCTAACAAAATAATAACCTAAAAACTAGGAAAAACTGTTACCGGGTTCAAAACAAACGAAGACAATAAACATGATAGTTTTATGTCATTTTTGTCATAATATTCCTTTTAGTTTATAAAAAATCCTAAATTTGTTGTAAGTTATTTGACTACCATTGTTTGTGTGTGTGTGGCACCCAGTCAATTATGAATATTGATATCTAGGGGTATGTGTAAAAGAAAAAAAAATATTACCAACCGAATAAAAATTTTTTAATATCCACAAACTCTTATGAATCAGTAAATTATCCCAAAAGATTGTATACAGTCCAATTGATTTTAACATCTGTAAACTTATGTTATATTCAAGCACTTTCTCAACTTTTATCTTAGTACTTTTTTTTTTTTTTGTTATTATTAGAGTTCAAAAGTACTAAATAATACTTTATAAATTCAAAAGAATGTGTGAGCATGGACGTTAACGTTTACGGATTATTTGTAATTCTTCCTACAATTATTAGGCTGCCTGCTTCAGGTGGCTGGGAATGGGCCCTCCGTGGGAGGCCCAGCTAGGACAACTTGATTTTCATACCATAATAGGTATTATTTTGGTGTGTTTCTTTCGTTATATTACTAATTTCCTTATCCTTAGATTAATATATTTTACTGAGATATTGTCATGTTCTTTGTGATCAGTAGGTATTTATTTTCAAAATTAATAAAGGTAAATGATAGATATTTTCTAAGTGCCATGAATAGAATATTGAATAAAAAAAATTATGGTTTTAATGGTTGGAAAGAAAAAGGAAAAGAAATAAACAAGAAAAGGTAAGAGAATTAGGAATGATGTAGAAGTATTTGGTGTATCTCCCTTAAAATGCAGCAAAGTCTAGACATTGAGAATTAGCAATCATGCTATTCTCTATGATCATACACTGAAATTTATTATTCTAATATCTAATTGTGCTTCATTTCTAAGAGGAAATGCGTTTAAACACAAAGGGTGGACATGACATTTGGTACTTAAACTTTATTAATTTGTGCAATTAATTACTTGAAGTTTAAAAGTGTTGATTTATTATATAAAGTTTGTCCACGTTTGCAATTTACTATTTGAACTTTACCAAATTATGCATTTAACTACTGGAACTGTATTTATTTTTGCAATTAACAACCTCATATAGGTATTATTAATAAACTCGAAAAGATTATTGTAGTAAATTAATATTTTCAAAATTTAGATAGTTAAATAAATTGATAAGAGGTAAAATAAATAAATTGCTAAAACTCAAGTACCAAGACATTTAACCCCCAACACACCACCCCCCTCCAAAAAAAAAAAAAAAAAAAAAAAAAAAAGAAAAAAGGCAAGAGCAAAAGTTGTCTTGCAAAATGTAGAATTTTATTTCATCTTATTATAGTCATTTTGGTATTTTTTTTCGGTTTAAAACATATATTTGTTAAAATACAAATAAAAAATATATATTTTTATTCATAAATAAATCAAACACATCAGATAGATAAGGTATAGATGCATATCAAATACAGATAAGATACAGATAAAAATTATACAATTTAAATTGTTGATATAACTCTTTTGATACACGTGCTTATATACATCACATCACTGGGAAGTTTGTCAATTAGAATCAATAAACATATTAGTAATAATTTTCTAACAAATATAAATTCTTTTTATTAATTATATCTCGCTTGAACATCATCAGCTTCATTCAACAAAATGCCACCCTTTAATAATTTTCTAACACACTGCAAGATTTTGTTTGAATATCATGAAATATTATTCCATCGAATTCTCCATTCACAATGAACTCAAATATTCATGAATACGGGAAACGTATTACACTTCGTTCAATTTTTATGCACCAGATTCGAACAAAGTAGTGGAATGTGTTTTCCCGATGCACACCTCGTCGGCTCGTCCAAATCACACTAAAGGCACCCCCTTAAATCCTCCTTTATCACAATGTCCAAATTTTAGCCTAAGCTCAGTTTCAATTTTAATCAAACAATAGGAGAAAACATCTGTAGGTATTACATATCATATATATAAATTCACAACATATAAATATTAATAAAATTTTAACAGATATGATAAATAAAAGAGTAGTCTCTAAAATAATTATTATCCATGAATTATGATTTACATACACATATATTAAGACTTTTGCTAGATTGGGCTCCTTTAAATTTTAATGGGCTCCACTCGAGCTAGGCTCTTAACTAGCCTAGAACGTTGAGGCTCAAGATCGAGTCCGTTAAGGATTTTTTAGTTCAAGCTCTACTCGGGTCCGTTTAACTAAACGAGTCTAAGCTCGGCTAGTTTAATATATATAAATATATATTTAATTATATTTATAATATTAATTAATATAAATAATTATATAGATATTATATTAATAATATCATATATATGTTAAATGAGCTTTTAACGGATTTGTTTATGAACCTGGCTCACGAGCCTAAAAACAAGCTTAAATTTGACTCGTTTAGTTAAACGAGCTAAACCAAATCAGGTTAAAACTAGTCGGATTCAAATAATTCATGAGTAGCTCAACTTATTTATAATCCTAGGTAACAGTCGAATCTTTCAATCTTTCTTCGTTTGGTCAGCGTTTTTCTTAGAAAGAGTACAAGAATCGGTGCAGTACTACGAAATTTGACAATTTTGATGTGGCTAAACCGATTAAAGGAATGTCTATTTGAGTCATATACAAGAATGAAGGAAGGAAGCAAAGTTGCTTTGATTTCTTGTGGGCTGTAGCCAAGGAGGAGAATCAATCATCGCTGAGAGAAACTTTCTTCTTATACTTACTCGATAATTTAGCCTTTCAGAGTTGATCTTAGGGATAAATAAAGATTCTAAAAGATTGTAATTTTAGAATAAACCCTAAAATCTATATTTTATAAAATTTATTGCTTTTAAAATATCATAGGGTTGATATCTGAAATGATACTTAATTTTAACAAAATACATAATTGGATACCTGAAAAAAAAAAATTTTTCTCGCACACTAATAATATCTCTATCAAGTTTTTTTAAATACCAAATTGATCAATTTTAAAGTTTTTAGGTACTAATTGATCAGTTTCAATGTCAGTACCTAATTATGTATTTTGTCAAAGTTTATGTACCATTTGCGACATTATCCTAAATACCATATGAAATCATTGAATTTTCATACTAAGACTTAAATTTAACTATTATAGATTGTTCAAGATCATGATATAAAAAATGAAAGTCACTATCACTTTCAAGATAACTTACAATAAATGCAAATATAACATGTTAAAATATATACAAACTAAAATTGAAATATGGCACACACTTAATTGTATCAAGTATTGGACTAGAGCAACAATTAGATTGTATTAAACTAATTTAATAGTACTTATTAGTGACAGTTTTCAGACTGGTCAAGATTTCCTAGATGCATTGGGAAAGTATAGAAGATCCTATTATATAAGTGTCTTAAAGGATAATAGATAACATTCTGAACCCACAATATAGCGTTAAAGTTTTGAAATATTGAAAGCATAACTCATCTTTAATATATCTCACACGTATCCCAAAACCCATCCATTCCTGAAAGATTCAACAGGTTATGACATGCTACAATACTCAAAATATGGATATGTGGCTAAGTCACCTGCTCCTGGAACGTAGTGCGAAGGAAAGATTCAAGCTGGGATCTGGAAAGGCTTCATATATAGAATTTCTTTGTTCCATCTCTCCTATTTCGATTAAGAGCATTTATATTCTATCTAACAATAATTAATAAGGTTCTTATAGCCCAATCACATTAAAACTACTAAAAAAATTAAAAAAAAAATTGATATAGAAGAAATATGGAATTTTGATAGTATAAGCAACTAACTTTATTGTATAACATATCCACCTATACTCTCTGATCAATTATTTAGGTAGGTACTGAGTGGGAACTATAGCGATGGGTACAATTTAAATCAAACTAAATCATAAAAATACAGTCTGGTTTTATATAGTTTCAAACCAAATTGTACATTTGAAATTAAGTATTTTTCTCAACCAATCAAATTTTGGTTTGGTTTACAAATTCAGCCATAATTTATTATTTAGATTAGTGTATTTGTATAATATGTAATTTGTATTAAATTCATTTAACAATAATAAATATTAAATCATATTATGGACAAATAAAGTCAATATTCATTCAACTAAAATAGTTCAATTATCCATTAACTACTAATACTATTCATCAAGTTTGTAAATAGCATATATTTTGAGTTAACTTTTGATATAATTTAAGGATTATGGTTGCGAAAGTCAACTAATGATACATTTGATTAATATAAACTAAAAGAATCTTTTACGTATTATGTCATAATGTGAGAAATTTTCTTAATATGAATAAAACATTATTATATTTATTAAAAATGGTTTAGTTTAGCTTTATGGATTTGTTTTATTTACTTATGTAAACAATTATAAATTTATAGATTAATTCGAATTGGAAATTTACTAAAAACAAATTGTCATAAAATCATATTTGCAAATCGATTTGGTTTATTTTATGAATTGGTTTGGTATGGTCAATTTTTTAGCCTACTCTTAGTAGTTAGGGTTACAAGATAAAATACCATTACGAATTTCTCGAACATACTTTCACATGTAGAGCTTCAAAAGAGTCAAATCAAGATGTATAATGATGAGCTTGAATTTGAGTTTGACTCAAAATTTCAAAGCTCGAGTTGGATTTGAATTTAACTAAGCTTAATATTTTAAGCTCGAATTTGGCTCGAAATAAAACTATATAATCTTGAATTGGACTCGATCAAGCTTGTTTAAGCTTGATTTATTAAAAATCTATATTTAGATTCTAATTGAAATAATATTAATAACTAATCTCGATTCGAATTTGATTAACATTTATATTCGACTCGAGCTCAATAGAGCTTGATTAGGCTCACAAACTAATTAAATTAAACATATAAAGTTTGAGTTCAACTTGATAAACTATTGAATAGCTCAAGTTCGAATTCAATTTGACTATTTTCGAATTAAACTCAAATAAATATTGCGTCAAATTCGAATAGTTTATAAATTAGTTTGGTTCATTTACACTTTTATTCATAGAATAGGAATAAGTATAAAAACTTATACCTTTTAACTACCATGATACATGTATTATAATATATAGAGGATACATGTTTCTAATTACTTTGTATGCTACCTATTAAAAGTTATAATATATTATTAATACTCTTTTTTTCCCCCACATGGAAAGAGAGAGCGTAGGAAAACTCTAAATAAAGTACCCCCTAACCTAAATTGTTTTTCCTTTTTTTCCGTCTCCTCTCATTCCATCATTTTTTATCTTCTTTGTTCTTACTTTACTTTCCCTTTTTCTTTCCCATTTCAAACTCTATTCTATTATAATTTTCATATTGAAGCAGTATAAGAAAAAGTCACATTCACTAAATTCATCGATTTATTATCTTACAAAACTTTTTTTATGCGCTAATAGTATTTATTATCAAGTTCTTTTAAGTACTAAATCGATCAATTTTAAAAATTTTTAATATTAAATTAATTAATTTTAAATTTAAATATTAAATTAATTAATTTTAAAAGTTAGATATTTTGTAACATATTTTAAAAAAATTAAAATATCATATATTATTTATGATATTATCCTCGTTTAATTCATGTTGTAGAATTTGATGGCAGAGAAAGCGGCATGAAGTGCAGGTAATGCGATCCACGGCTTGATTTCCTCTCACACCCTGGCTCATCCTAATCCCATGTCTCCATGAGTCATTTTCATTGGTACTATTATTGTCCGAAAAGTAATACCATAGGCCGACTCTCCCGTGGAAAAGCATGTGCCAACCCATTAACAAAGTCAAAATCTAGAAGAACTTGACTATGCCCACTCCGTCCTATATCGTCGCCTCATCAATGATGTCATTTAACTCTTCACCAAACATTAAATTCTTAACCAATGCCCTCCGTCGGTTGGGATATTTTATCTAATTTTGGCTTACAACCTTTTCTAGACCATTTGCTCAAGAAATAAAATAGGATTGCTTATGTTACTTAAGCTAGTTCTTTTGACACTTTTAATATATTATAGCGGGCAATAGCACCCGCACTGCATGTGCGGAAAAAATATAAGATAAAGTGTGAGATTAGATAATAATTTTTTAAGATAATAAAAATACAATAAAATAGTTATTATAATTATTTAAAATTTGAATATAATTTTTTGAAAAGAAAAGAGAATGAGAGTAGTATTATTAGAAATAGAGATTAATGGAAGAGGGAGAGATAGAGGTTATCATTTGAAATAGTAGTAGTTATTAGTTTGAAAAACAATTGTGAAGGAAAAAAATGAGAGGAGACATAGAAAATGATGTAAGTGGGAGAGAAAATAAAGGGAGAAAGAGAAAGTGGTATGAGTGAAAATTATTAATATATTTAAAAAGTTGTAAATATTAATTTTTTAAGTCTTAATGTAATTAGAAAACATAGTTTTAGTTTAAGGGTAATGATGGAAAATAAAAAAAGACCCAAACCATGTGCTCCTGTTTAAATAATATAAATATAATTTGACTATTTGGGCTGGGATTATCTCCCCCGGCTTGTGTTTCTATTTTTTCACAAACAACCTATAATCTATCACTTAGAGTAGCTTTTTAGCTGTTTTCAACAGCAACTTCAAACCTAAGTACTACTCCCTTCACTAATAAACTAGGTTTCTTCAGCAAGTAATATTGTTTTTGCAAGCAGCAATTCTGGGACTTTTTTTTTTTTTTTTTTAACTTTTGATGTAGTTATGTAATATTTATACAATCCGAGACCCATAAAAATTATAAGAAATCATATTAAGTAACCGACGAATAAAGCAGTGAGTTCCTTTACCGAGAGAGTTACTTAAAACTTTGATGTGTCATGTTAAGTAACTTTTAAACAATCTATGGATAACGATGGTCTTATAAGTTGTCATTAGTAATACCTTTTTTTTTTTTTTCCAGTAATACCTTCTAATTTTATAGTAAAATACAAATACATTTCATTATATTTACTCTACATGCGTTTAATTTTTCATTCTAAAATCAAACATCCGAAACTCAAAAAAAAAAAAAATACTTTCCGATCTCAATAGTGCACCATTTTGCTTTTGATGGAAACAACCAAAAAAAAAAAAAAATAGCATTAGGTGTAAAGAATTATTGAAATAAATGCATAAGTGAAGTGTTCCATTTTTTTTTTTTTGTGTATTTTATTAATTTGATATATTTATTACTTTATCCAAGGACAAAAATATAGTCTTAAAAGCATTTTCATTTAAAATTTGAGAATCTAAACATACCATTTTTATTACCTTACACAAAATAAATATAAAAATGTATCTCCAATTGATCATCGTTTCATCTTTAATTCTATTGCATAAAAGCGATAAACGGTGCATATAGATGAATTGTAAATAAAACTCGTCTATAATACCAAAACAACAACTTAATTTTTGTATTCTTTAATTATGTATCTAAAATTTATACCTTATTGATTGCCAAATAAAATTGGATCATCATATGCCAAATTTTTACATTTAAAGTTTAAAAGTTGCTAAATGCCATACTGTTACTTATCTAGTTTATTACTCGCATATTTTTAAAATGATATTATGTTAAATGCTCATATGAACTAAGTAGGTGTCAATCGTCTTATAATCTAATGATATTATCACTTATTAAAATAACAAAAAAAAGAAATGTGAGCAGGTAAATTTAGCAAGTGAACTATTTATCAAGTGCAAACTCAGATATATAAAATTGAAGATCATCTATTTTAATTAATTTGACTCTTCTAATCCATTATCTCACCATTCAAGTAATTATAAGCTACAACACTATAATGTGATGGAACTAAACTATTATTTAAGGGCATACTGGTCACAGGATATAGATTAGTAAATGTAGTGGGGCCACAGCCGCACAAAAGCATTTTTTTTTTTTTCCCTCAACCAAGCACATTGAGCATTGAGCCAAAGCGAAATGCCCAATTGCGCCTCAACCAAATTTATTTATTTATATATGTGTTTGTGTATCCTTTTGCCCGCTAAAACCACCCCCGAGGCCCCAACATTTTAATTTTGGATCAAGGATTCATGTGAAGTCAACCATTTACACTGGCCTGTAAACCATCTGTCTTTATTTAAAACATATTTGAAGGTACTGACGATCTTTTCGCTCTGTTTGTCTGTGACTCGCAAGACATCCAGTTGATATATACAGATTTTATATGATGTCCTTTCTTAAATTGCAAAAATTTGCATCTACCGAGTTAGTGACTCCTCCAGTTGCGACTTGTTACATCTCCCATTAATCTATCAGGATCTTCTGGCTGTGAGTTAAAATGATTGGATCCAAATTGCCCATTTTTCTATATATGAAAATTCATGTGTTTTGAACTCTAAAATAGCTAATTTAGTATTTAATTAAATTTTTATACTTATTTTTAAAATTTTAGTAATATTATTTACTATATTAAATAATATTAAAATAAATAATAATGAACCATCCTTCCATGCTAGCGAATAAAACAAATATATCGATAAAATAATAAAAGTAACTACAAAAAGTTTCATCCCATTGGATATTCATATGCCAGATTAAATTTTACGGCAAGTGGGATACCAAATTTTCCCCTCGATAGTCTTCCTTAGCTGTTTTTAAGAGAGAGAGAGAGAGAGAGAGAGTTGACTAATGTTCTCAGGAATGGTCAAAAGTCCAAGAAAGCTTTTTGTATGCAAGTATGTATTATTGATGTTGATAATTAGGTTGGGTGGACTTCCATTCTTTGAACAAAGCAGAAACAGGGAGAGAGTTTTCCTTTATCGTGTTTTGAGTTTTCAACCTGGAAGTTGGGAGTTATGATGGGTGGTGGCTTTGGTTTTCCTGCTGTTGTCTTCCTATTTGCCAACTTGTTGCTGATTCCCAATACTGTTGTTTCTCTACCTTTGTGCACTGATTCAAGTAAGTTTGATCTTTAAGCAACTTTGTATTTATTCTTTTTTGAACCATTTTAATGCGTGATACAGGATGCTATTTGAAAGCAGTTATGGTAATTAGTATAGTACTGCAATGGAGCAAGAGTTAATAGCAAAATTTTGCAACTTCAGTTAGATGTTTGGTCGAATTCCAATAGACTGCAAATGAGTCAAAGAGTTCAGGTTCCTTGAGAAGTTTACTGAGTCGAACTCGAGTTTCGTGGAACTCAGTTCCACGAATTCAAGTCAAGTTTGAGTAAATTGACTTTGAGCCAGGTTTTATGCTCCAATGCCATTTCAATTGCAAGAAAAATAAAAATTTCAAAATTATAACAAGTCTAAATAGTTTGATCAAGTCAAGGTTGAGCTCAAAGTGTCACTGAATTGACTACTGCCCGATACGAGCTTAATTTCAAATTCGAAGTATGAAAATGATTTCCACTTCTTTTGATAAGAATCTTACTGTATTCCTAACAGAAATTTGTCATCTTCTTGAAAATGCTGTCCCTTCAGCTATTATTCCCTACTATTATGAATATCTGGTGACGATACAACTTCTGTAGATTTTTCATTGATTTCATATTTCTAAATTGAATTGAATTTCGGAATTTTGATGGTTGTTCGATTTTGTAGGAGCACCCATTACTGCTTCAACCCCATTGACATTTTGTCCTTACAATGGTAGTACGTGCTGCAACTCCACTGAGGATACGCTTTTGCAGAAGCGCTTTAAGGATATGAACATATCTGATTCTGCTTGTGGCTCCATCTTGAAATCGATTCTCTGCGCGGTAAGGTTTGGATGCTTCGCATCATTGGCTGCACAAGGAAACAAGCAGTACTCTAGCAATTTGAGCATGCACGCACACCCACCACACACACCAAAAAAAAAAAAAAAGATAGGGAAAAACAACCTAGTAATCTAGTAATTAGATTAGTGTTCAGAGAGTTCATGTTAGCAGTATCCTCATAGGTTTTCAGTTTTTTTTTTTTTTTTCGGAGTGATATAAATAAATAAACTACATCAATCGCTGGATTTTACTGTCGTAGATAGATGGAAATATATCCTAGAGTTATGTCACTCATCTCTCTTGCGATATTCCTAATATTTGGAGATGGTAAATTGAGGTCCATGATGTTTCAGCTGTTCAAAATTTTGATGGGAGATGCAGGAACCTCAGTGAATTTCTAAGTTCATCAAACAATGAACCCCATACTGAGTTCATAAACTGGAAAGAAATGTTTAGTTAATAAAATATTTTCGATTAGAAGTCCATGCAAGCTTTATGGAGTTTGCGCATATCAAAGGTTAATTGCATGCTAGTTAACATTTAAAAATGATATAGTTGAATATCCATCCACTAAGTTTGCTAATTTTCACATTATTGTTTCTGTCCTAATCTCGAATCAAAGAAATGCGATCCATATTCAGCACAGCTATTCCCAGTTGAAACCGTGGAAAGGCCAGTACCAATCCTATGTAACTCCACCGTATCAGCAAATTCATCTCAATCTAGCCAAGCTGCAGATGATTTCTGCTCTAAAGTTTGGGATACATGCGAAAGTGTATCAATGGCTAACTCCCCATTTGCACCTTCCCTGAAAGTAAAAGCTGGAGTATCTCTAAATTCTAGCTTGAGCAAACTGACTGATTTTTGGCAGTCCAAAGCTGATTTTTGCAAGGCTTTTGGCGGCAGGTCAACCAATATTTCAGTATGTTTTGATGGTGAACCTGTCACATTGAATACTACTGAAGCTCCTCCAACACCCCCATATGGATTATGTCTTGAGAAAATAGGGAATGGATCCTATCTCAGTATGGTTGCTCATCCTGATGGCTCGAGCCGTGCTTTTTTCTCCAGCCAGAAGGGCCAGATATTCCTAGCCACCATTCCTGAACAAGGGTCAGGAAAAGCAATGGACCTTGATGAATCCAGCCCGTTTCTAGACCTAACAGATCAAGTTAGTTTTGACACTACATTCGGGATGATGGGCATGGCATTTCATCCTAACTTTGTGCAAAATGGGAGGCTATTCGCTTCTTTCAATTGTGATAAGGTGAAATGGCAGGGATGTTCAGGCAGGTGTTCATGTAATTCAGATGTTAATTGTGATCCTTCACAGCTACCTCCTGATAATGGTGCACAACCTTGCCAATATCAGAGTGTCATTGCAGAATATTCCGTCAATGGTTCTGCATCTCAGCCTTCAATGGTATGATTAACACAATCAACTTTCATTTTTGCAGTAATTCTCATAATAGGATTTGTAAACATTAAATTTAGCTTCAGAATCTTTTAAAAGCTTGAGTTTGTAAAGATGGTTTAGACTTTCATATTTATTAGCACTCCTTGTTTTTGGATTAGGACTTTGACAAAAGCCACTGAATGAATGACTTAATTAAATGGGGTAAAATGATGAGAAAAGGATCCATACTCTGGATCTTCTGCTTTGAATTCATAAGTTTTAAAACCGCAGTCAGTTGGTGCGGTTCTTTTATTTATTGGTTAATAGCAATAAAGTGTTGATTTCCCCAGGCAACAAGTGCAAAACCTGCTGAAGTGAGGAGAATCTTCACAATGGGCCTCCCATCCACCTCTCATCATGGAGGACAGATCCTTTTCGGCCCAAGTGATGGATACATGTACTTCATGATGGGAGATGGTGATGATGGAGATCCTTACAATTTTGCACAAAACAAAAAGTCATTGCTTGGGAAGATTATGCGATTTGATGTTGACAAAATTCCAAGTGAGTAAAAGCAATTCGTGGCAGATGATATCGTTTTCCTTGTTTGCTTTGCTAATAGATTATGATTCCGCCTTCTGCACCTTTTGATCTAATATCCCTCATTTGGTTATTTTTGTACGTGCTTTTAGGCGCTGAAGAAGTAAATAAACTTGGTCTTTGGGGAAATTATTCTATTCCAGAAGATAATCCCTACACTGAAGATGATGAATTGCAGCGGGAGATATGGACATTGGGCATGAGAAATCCTTGGCGATGCAGCTTCGATTCAGCTAGACCTTCGTACTTCGTTTGTGCAGATGTTGGGCAGGTATAAGACAATATATCTTCTTCTAAATTGAGAACAGAATTTTTTTTTTTTTTTTTTTTTTTTGCATGCATTATGGCTCAGGAAAATTAAGTTCCTAGTTCATAGGAAGATAAGTGTTTTTGCTTCGTGCAGACCTTTCATTATGTACCTAAAATTAGACACATCTTCTCTTTACATTTAACGGATGATTTGACTTCAAACATAGAAAACATGGCCGCATGTAGGTCCTGTTTCCCCATATATCGAAATAAATCGATAGATTATGTATCTATTTCTGCATACGGTCTGTCCTACTTGTTTGTTTATCCACCTTGTACCACCAACTCTTATGACTTGCACATTGCTACCATTTAGCCCATTTTTTTCCTTATTAGATTTCTTGAACACCCAAGTTTGGTCTAATTATATTCATATCTTATATCTACCAGAATCTTTATGAAGAGGTAGATTTAATTACCAAAGGCGGAAACTATGGCTGGCGCACCTATGAAGGACCATATCTATTTACTCCTCCACAGACTCCTGGTGGAAATACATCTGCAAAGTCAATAAACCCAATTTTCCCTATCATGGGTTACAATCACTCAGCTGTAAACAATGATACAGGGTCTGCATCAATTACTGGGGGCTACTTCTACCGGTCAATGACAGATCCTTGCACCTATGGAAAGTAAGTTAATTTCAATTTTCCTTGCAGTCGATTTTGCTGGTCGTCTTTTATCAAAAGGGTTTTAGTTTTGGACCTGTTTCATTTCACAAGTCCCTCAACTTTCTTAGATACCTTAGTCTTATAGGAGTCCAACTTGTGTTTTATTCTTATCTTACTTATATGGTGGCTTGATGATATTTGTTTTACATAAATCTTATTAAATATATTTAAATTGTCTTATTCTTATCTGTAACTTAGTCTAGCCTTATTTGTGTATTGTTGCTGCACTCAGATCATCTTATCTATCTCATTTGTCTTATCTTAACTTTATACTTATCTATATCTTGTATAGGATTGACATTTCACTATGATAAATCCTCTTACATCATTGCTCTTGAAATTTCAGTTATATATATGGAGACCTGTATGCTGGAGCAATTTGGGCAGGTTTGAAGTCCCTGAAAATAGTGGAAACTTCACCACTAACAAAATCCCCTTTGAATGTGCCAAGGATTCTCCAATTAAATGTGACAAGTCGCCAGGAAGTTCCCTTCCAGCTCTAGGATACATTTTCTCATTCGGAGAAGACAACAATAAGGATGTCTATGCTCTAGCTAGTAGTGGTGTTTATAGAGTTGTTCGTCCTAGCAGATGCAGCTACACTTGCTTGAAAGAGAACACAACAGATATTGGCAGCCCTGCTCCCACTTCCAACAACCCTTCTTCAAATGCCAATGCTCTGAGTTTTTTAAGTAGCAATTTGGTGCTTATAGCAGCTTCCTTGTTGCTCCTCCAGCTAGGCAGCGTTTAACTCTATGTTCGAGCTTGTAATGTTGTAACATTAATGTGTAGACATCACTTTTCAGCGGATGACAATCAAATTTTTTCTAGCAAATTTGATGTTTTTGTTGGGTTGAGTGAGAGGGGAAGCATTTTTGTATCTTGTAAGGTATCGTATTTGGTGTACATGTTTTCCTAAAGTTGTATCCTATTCTTGAAAGGTGATGAAATAAATTAGATTGTATGTCTAAATGCTTTACTTTGCGGCCACCGGGGAAGCAACTCAACCGGTCGCCACATATTGTCACCATATGGTGTCTGCTATATATATTATGTTTAGTCATGGAAAAGTTATGCCGCTATATATTTTTTTTTTTTTGCCAATTACCATTATATAATTATAAATTTAAATTTGCTAATTTCACATTCCTATATTTAGAAGCATTCACTTAATAGAATAGAACGTGTATAAATTGTATTCATAAAAATTATCCTTGCAATAAATATAGATTATAATTGGCTGATAGGATAAAAAAGTCTTCGAAGGAAGAATTATATTTCCTCTTAAAGCGATAAAAGTGCATGCAATTATATGAAAAGTAATGAAAATCAAAATTGCAATACCATTCCAATCCATATGTACACACTAAACATTACATAAGTGTTATACTATTTAATTTTTTTGCTTATTAAACATACCACCTCTACCATCTTCAAAAAGATGTGCAGCAAGTAATTATTAATCCAAGAGTACAAGTATAAGTAAATTAGTAAATCTAGTAAATTAAATTTCAATCGGTATGATATCTAAGAATTATAAGTAATTAGTCTAAAAATGAAAGAACAATCATGACACATTTGACTGATAGAACAATATATGATGGTAATAGAGTAGTCATTCTTAAGGAATGAATTAAAGAAATAACAGTTTGTTTTATTTTTTTCTTATCACTTGGTATCTTTGAATTATGGTAGATAAAATTAAAAATGGGATATTATTATGCATCAATATTATCTTTCTAAGCATCCTTAAAGTACTACAGCAACCAGCAAGTGCCTAAATTCACATCTTATATTTGGTTAAAGCATCTCAATCATGCTTCCCTATCCACTTGCCTATCAATCAATGATACTCCAAGAATACGACAAAAAAAAAAAAAAAAAAGTTCAGTGGAATTCATAATCTTGTATTATGATGTATTATGATAAGTGGTGGATAAATGTCAATACCATTTTGATAAATACATAATGTTAAAATTTAATTGATATTTATATTTTAGTTTTTATTAATCAATTCATGTGTTATGTAATTATGTTAATATTACTAAAGTATTTATCCATCTAAGAAATAGGGTTAATTAGTATTAACATGTCATGTTTGTCTTCATGAATGCTCGGCTAAAGTTAAAATTTTAACAAATGATAACTATAGTAAATAGTTTTTAAAGATAGAAAAAATAAAGAAAATAATAATACTTTAATTAAAAGTTACAAAAATACTACTCGAATCAAAATAATTCTAAAAATAGACAAGTTGAACTCGTTTCCTAAAAAAATGAATTCATTACTAGTTGAATTCGTCACTTTAAGAGACAAGGCTATCTGTGCTGAGCTAAGCTCATCTTTTGTAGACAAGTTTGTCTACATGCACATCTGCGAGAGTGGGTTATCATCTAAAAGACTATTATCAGATGATTGAGAGAGAGTTATTTCGATGATATTCTTAAATCCAATTCTAACAATAGACCTAATCTCATTGAGGTGCATGAACCCAAACTCTTTTTTTTTAAAAGACGAGCTTAGTTTAACACAACCAATCACATCTCTTAAGTGACAATTTCAATAATTAATGAACTCATATAATGAACTCGTTATTTAAAGAGACAGATTTAAATTATCTATTTTGAGAATTAGTTTAGTTCTAGTGGTATTTTCGTATTTTTTATTAAAAAATTTTATTTTTCCTCCTTTTCCCTTTTAAAACCATCCATATACTAAAATCAATCATATTACCTGAAATATTTAAAAGCATATGATCTAATACAGAGGACCTTTTGTCTGTATGATCATAATACAAGCACTGACCATTCCCACACGAAAACAAGAAAGAAAAAGAATTGGAAGTCTGGTCAGACGCAATTATTGTTTAGTTTGACTATTTTCGGTTACAGGCCCTCTCTTCTTGATGGGCTCCTGTCTGTCCAACTAAAGATAACTGGACCCATTGTCCAATGTGCTTCTGGCTGGTTCCACTTTAGCCCAAAAGGCTAGTACAGGATATTAATAATCCGTTTACATGCACGTTCATTTGTGTGTCTTGAGGTTTAACTTATCGTTTAATTTTTCGAGTCATGTTATGGATAGTTGGATACTAATGATTCCTTTACATTTACATAGTTCGATTTGACCAAGCCACGTGTGCATATCATAACTCAATTGTGTATTTATAAATACGATATAGTAATTATGTACCTTGATGTCAAAATAACAAATAATTAATTACACTTCTAAGATGTTTAAGCTCAAAGAGTCTAACTTCCAATGGAATATATTTCCAAACCAAGCTTGAGCAATTTAGATGGACAACTTATAAGCTTAACTTAAGTACATCTAACTTTAACAAATCCAAGTTGAATTCCAATTTAAATATAATGAAAAGGAAGATGTATATATTATGTTTGAAGAATACTAAAGCACGAACATGCTCAACTAAACTAAATTCAAATTCATTAAGTAACACTAAACACTTTGTGCTTGCAATGGGGCTAAAAGTTATTATTTTTTTATTAAAAATTTGGATTTGACTTTTTAATCTGAGTGATAAGAACTAAAAAGTCCAACTACTTTTTATTGAAATGGCCGAGAGAGATCTAGTATAATGAGCTTGAAGTACGGCCTATTGATCGGTCTGTTCGTTATCTAACATTTCTCAATATGGCACATCCATCAAAAAAGATTCATCGTAGACATCCATTATCAATGCAATTTGACGGATGATATTGATGGCTAAGCTCTATAAATACCCTAAATCCTTCCTCATTTGAGGAATAAAAAATTTGATAGAGATACTAACATGCTATTGAATTTCCTTATTAAGAAATCAAACACTTATTCATCATCACTAATAGAGTTTGATGTTTAATAGCTTATTTACTTGTCACAGGTGCATTTGAGATGATTGAAGTTACCTACCCCTCGTCTCTATTCCACTTCTCTCTTAATCATTCTTTAATGTCATTATGTGTCACTGATTTTAAGTCACGTGTAGTACGATATTCACATAGCACGTACATGACTACATTACTTGAATCCATACATCAACATTTTAGCAACTCCACCAGTGCTCAATATAATTTTGTAACTTAAATTTTGTACAATCTTGAAATTTTGTATCATCTTGATAAATCAAATGTCATGCAGATGCGCTAAGTAGAAAGAGATACATAAATGTGGTAACGATGATCATTAGTCAAAAGAAGATACTAAAAGATTTTAGAAAAATAGATATTGTCATATGTTGAAAAGGTAGATGTGATGTTTGCTAATTTGATCTTTTAGTCAACTTTGTTCAACAAAATCAAAGAAGTACAAAGGAAAGATTTAAAAAGAAAGAGGTAGTTATAGAAGTTGATAAATGTAGACAACAACCTAGAGTTGGATGTCCATTCAAATGGTATCATTGTTTTAGTGCTAGACTTGGATACCTGAAGATTCAGAGTTAAGGGAAAGAATCTAAGATACCCATATCATGCATCTAGTTATGCAACACATCCAAGTGAGACTAAGATGTATAAATTTTGAAACAACATTACTGCTAGAATAACCTGAAGTACAACTAACAAGGTTTATTTTATAGTGTTTAACATGTCAAAGAATTTTGGAAAAAAAAAAAGACATGTCAAAGAATCAAGATTAAATGTCAGAGGCCTGTAAGTGAATTATAACCTTTACCAATTCATGAGTAAAATTGAGAAATGTTACATTAAATTTTGTAATAGCTTTACTAAAGACTACATCTAGAAGTAAGATAGTTCTAGTGGTTATAAGTTGACCAAGTCTGCTCATTTATACCCTTAAATGGTCGATGTTTAATAGAGCTTCATGGTTTACATACAACAGGTTGTATGGTTACATGATGTACAATGTCAATAGTCCAAGTTTGTTAAAATGTTTTAAAGGAGCTTACATCAAACTTTGGGTACTATACTATGGTTCACTACAATTTTTTATCTCTACACAAATGGATAGTTGACTTGTAGTTGTGGGCTATTGGGTTTTGTGTTAAAACCATGCGAAAACAGGCAAACATGAAGAAGGAGTATTTCAAAAATTTATAAAATGCTAATAAGTTCTGTTCAACTTCGGTTGCAATCACCAACATAAGTAAGCGTACCTATCAAAGTAGCATAGAAAATTCGTTAACATCTACCTTACTCACTTTTCATCTAATATGTAGCAATAAAAAATTTAGCAAATCATATACATAGGAAAAACATTAAGCTAAGTTAATGCTAAAATTATATATTCAGGGTAAAATTAAGAATATAAGTTTATAAATGCAAGAAAGGACTTAAGATCTACTTCATCAATTCCTTATCATGTGATTTCTTAACAAACTCAAAGAGTTGCTTATTATGTATATCTACATTGTAGGATTTACTGAGGTAAAGCCTCTCTTAAGGTTGAAAACTCTAAATTTAGATCAGACCATTCGAATCATTTCACAAGCTATCAGTAATCTAAATCTACATAAAGATCAAGAATCCTTTCATTAAAAACCCATTTTAAGGAATTTTAAATCCAAATGACAGAAAGTTTCACCATTCCTCTCTCAAGGTGATTATGAGCAACTTCATTAGCAACCTAGATATTTTCAAAAGAATGATCTCTCAATCTATTTAGATATAGATCTAAAAGGTGCACTATGCATTTAGACCCACAAAGTTAAGTTTGAGCTACTAAATGCAAATACTCAGTCAATATTCAATTGAAAATGCAGTTGAAATCACATGAATCAGGTCTTAGATTCACAAACCCTGAGTTAAGACTATTATTTCTCTATAGATGCAAACATTCAGTATAGATTCAAGAGAAATAATATGAAAATACGAATGAATATTATAGATTAAATGAAATTACCCAGAAAACTTAGAATTCCTTACTAAAGAAAAAGATTTTCTCTCACTAAAAATTCTCTTCCTACTCTATTCTAGGTTAGAAGAATTGTTACATATGGTACACTCCTTATTGAACATCTGTTGACGTTTATTTATAGGCGATAGGCACATAAATCATGAAGATTTTATTTGCTGACGTGACATATTCTTTATAACAGAATTTGTCCTTATCTTTATGCATGTATGCAAGCTAGCTCATTCATGATAGGGTCACTTTTCACTAGTATGATCGTAGGCTCGAAGGTTGGCCACGATCTAAGTTATGTGTCTTCTTTAGAATCGTGATTTTGGGCTCAGCTTCAACCTTAGGTGTAATCACAAGCTTGCATTTAGGCACCATTGATCTTGTACTTTGCATTGCAACATGGATGTCTAAGAGTGAACCACAAGTGCAATCAAGGGCGTGGTTGTAGGCGCAATTTGAATTCTATTAAGTCGTGATCATGTCAGTGTGATTCGTGACTCAAGTCGAAGGCGTGATTGTAGGCACGATTAGGAATTTTTCCTTATCTTTTGCTATCGATTGGGGTCTTTGGTAGTCGTAAGCGTATCTGTGCTAATTCATGTTGTTTTACTCTAAATCTAATCTTAAACACTTTGTTTCTTCTTTTCTTGATCTTGGGACCTGAAAAAAAAAAAAGAAAAGAAAAACAACATTTAAATAATAAAAGAACAAAATTCACTAGGATTTATCTTGAAATGGATCAAATAAAGCCTAGATTCTTGTGAATGGAATAGAGTATAAAAGACCTATCAGTAGTCAAAGAGGACAATTTAGATACTTAATGATATGTTGAGAGCTTATGCCATGGATTTTGTGGTTTTAGGATGATCATTTATAATTTGCAAAGTTTTCTAATAATAACAATTTTCAAGTGACAATTAAGATGGCTCATCAAAAGACATTATATGACAAATAATATAGATTACTAGTAAAAATGGGATGAGGTTGGTGAAATAACACATTTGGGACTAGAGTCGATTAAACAAGCAATCGATAAAGTTCATGAAATTAAGTTGAGGATGTTGACAACTCAAAGTTGTTGTACAAGTTATGCAGATAAGTAAAGGAAACCTTTAGAGTTGAAGTTAGAGATCATGCGTTTTTGAATGTGTCAATTACAAAGGATGTTAATTGCTTTAGGGTAAAAGGAAAGTTGAATTTGTAATATATTAGTTTGTTTGAGATCTTGGAGGTGATTAGATAGTTCCATGTTAGTTGGCTTTATGTCCTGGTATATCAACTGTTCATGATGTATTATATGTTTTGCTTCCGAGGAAGTTTATACCTGATACAGATATTGTAGTTAAGTTGGATTAATTAGATGTTTAGATGAATTTTATTTTGATCAAATAACTTATAGAGATTATGAACCAAAGGGTTAAAATTCCAAGGAACAAGGTTATCAATATGTTAAAGTGTATAGAGCAGTCAAATAAAACGCGAGACAACTTATGAACTAAAAGAATTAATGAGAAGTAAGTAGCTAAACTCTTTCAAACCCAAGGTAAAATTTGATAAGGGGAGAGAATGATGTATCTTCAAATTAAGAGTTTTTAAAATTTTTTTAAGGATTTAATGAACGGATATTTCACAAAATAAAAATCTAAGAAAAATAGCCCCTTTGTTATTAAAGGAGAGCATTTTAGTAATTTAACAATAGATTATATCTTTCTTAATTCGTCAAAACCAATTGCCTCTTTTTGCCCATTGAGCTAATTCTACAAGTGAGGTAGTTTACTAAATGGTAGGGGTAAGTGGGTAATTCTGTCATAC